>OMKR01062453.1:0-13659 GCA_900302355.1 Cyttopsis rosea
CCGGCACTCCTTCACTTTATATTTATATTCATAATGTGCAATAGTCTTGAGTACTTTTCTAGTTATTGTCATGTACATATATGTTACCCTTGCCCTTTACTTCGACCTCGTGCCCTTATATGTGACCTCTACTTGTACACTTGTCGTTGTACTTAAAGTCTTATCTGTTTGTGCCTACTACGTAGTTGCTGCTTGCCTTGCCCCAAGAATTTCATTGTCCAGAATGACCTTGTGTTGTACTGTACATTTGACAATAAAACACTTTGAACTTTGAACCCTTTGTTCAGAATGAGAGGGCAGTGAGAGGGAAGAGCAGGAAGCAGAGAGAGAGAGAGAGAGAGAGAGAGAGAGAGAGAGAGAGCAGAGCAGCCCCCAGAGAGACTAGACAGCCAAGAGCGAAGGAGGGGGTCGACGATGTGAGGTAGGAAGGACTCCGCTCTCATACTTATTGGCAGAATGCCCATTTTCATAATCTCAGACATTTTATTTGAAACATTTTTATTATTCCATTTTTAAACTTTAGGAAGCATGAATTTGCAACACGCGGTCTGACGTTTTGAGTTTTGTAGTTAATTCATCTACCTAGTTCATCTACCATCCATACCAAAGCCGCGCTCCGGCCCCTGCTCCAGGAGATCGTAGCCACGCCTGCCGTCCAGACTAATCCAGGAAGAGATGGGGCTTCGAGCCAAAGCGCCTGTGGGAAGCCTCTGTCCATTGGTGCCTCACCGCGACAGATCACTACCTCATGCCAGGCAAGATCAATCCATCGCCACAGTTGGTGATCATGTCACTGATGTTGAAGGGGTTCTTTCTTTAATTTCTTTAATTCCTTTCACTCTTAATTCACAGATTAGGTTTAGAAGTTAGTTCAGAAATTCCCTCTTTAGTTACAACCCCACGTATTCTCTCCAATCTCATCAGATCACGATGTTAAGTATCTACTTTATGTAATTCCTTTTCTATGTTATTTTAGGATTTCTATCTCTTATTAATCATTTATTCTCCCATTATTGAATGTTTTATTAAATTAAAGGTATCATTTATTGCCAATAATTTTGGGTCTGTATGTATTTTGAGTCTTTGTGAATATAGCACTGTACACAGAAACAAATTCCTAATTTCAGAATTTACACCAAATTTTATGAGAGTGGTCAATATTAACAAGTGCGATTCAAAATTGTAACGTGTAAACACTACAAACTAATCACACATAATTGAGCATGGCAATGGCCATCATTAGGCATGAATATAATGTTATAATGTTAGCCCCTTATAGCCCTTTTACACTCAAAATATTAATAATTTTACCAGGCGTAATTAAAATTATAATATTTATTACCTTTCAATTGATAGAAAAGATTGACATACAGTGTCAAGCTGTATCTCAAATGATTCCTTAGGGTCTCAGCTTTCTGAAGGTGTAAGGCACTTGTATGTGGCACCAACCGCTGACCCATAGCACCCCCTCAAATTGGGGGGGTGGTGTGGGGGTGGCCCATTTCTTGGGCTCCACCTCACTCGGAGCCCAAGAAATGGGCCTGAAGCTTAAGAGGTTAAGTGAACTAGGCAACTTCACACAGAACTGCAAAAGCCGACACATAATGAAGTTGAACAAATAAACTCATCCACAAAATAAACAGCATCACACAATCACAACAGATGCACATACAGCATAATCAAATGGTTCTTCCTTTAGAAGTTCTTCTTTCTTGACTTTTTATTTGCAAACTGTGATCAAGTCCTCAGAATTCATCTCCCTCACAAGCTCAGACTTGATGGCCATCAAGGAGAGTGCTGAAAGCCGTTTCTGACCCATGGTTATTCTGAGTTCATTTTTTATCCGTTTCAATTGTGAAAATGTCCTCTCTCCCTCGCAGTTGGATACAGGCAGTGTGAGAAAAAGCCTGAGCGCAACAAAAATGCTGGGGAAGGTTGTCTGGAGTCAATTCCTCAGCACAACTTGCAATAGGTTTGCAGAGTCTTATCTTGCTCGGTGCTGACAAAATGGATCAGCTCATCAGCTAAGGCCTTGTCCAAGTCAGTTGGATATGAAGAGAGAGAGCATCAGTCCATTCAGATCAGATCAGTATCATCACAGTCCATGTCAAATAGGTTACCAAAGCGACCATTTATGTGTCAACAATCACATTGAATGTCTCAACTTGGAACTTTTTACTCCCAGTGAGAAGGACTTCATTGTCGGCTGCCTCATAATTGAAGGCTCTTATTTTACTCACGCGGTGAGTCTCGTACTGGTAGGTCTGTCACACCCGTGACGGCCCGGGCAGATGTCTCGAGGTCGGCAAATTGCTCTCATAGCGATGCAACATACAGTGAGTGTGCAGCGATACCAAAAGGCACACAGCGGTCATTAGATCCATGTCCCTCTATTGCAAGCTGTTACTTGTAAGCTTGAATCGGTACAGCACAGTGTCCCAAAATATGGTCATCAGTGCAGTCTCCAGCTTCCCAAGCTTGGTACATAGCACAGCGGCCTCACGCCATGTATCCTGTCACTCCTCGTTGTCAGATGCCAACATCTGTAAGGCCCCTCTTATTTCACCGTAATTTTCACAAAGAGCTCTTGTGGAGTCCCCTCTACAACTCCATCTCGTACTGGAAAGGGATTTTAGCGTCAGCGTGATGTCGGTAGTGAACATTTTATTCCATCGGTGGGTGGAAGCAGAGCAAAAAGCATATAGTGCTTGTAGTAAGTAATATAACTGGCTTGCTTCCCGACAATTATTTTCGACACAGTTCACAGCAACCAAATTAAAGGAATGTGCCTCGGATGAAATGTAATGAATGAGTGGGTTGTTTTTCTTGAGATGAGCTTGCAACCCACATATTTTATTCATTGTCATATGCCTGGCCACGGCAATTGGAGAGATCCAGCCCCAAATCGCTGACCATCTTCATCACACAGTCAGCCAGACTTGACCCAGTGTGACTGTGAGTGGGTTCAAATCCTTCCTCACTCACAAATCGAAACACAAAAGTTTGTTGGTCCACATGAGACATATCAGGTGTAGAGTCTATCACAGAGAAATACTTTACTTGCTGTAGTTCTATAGCAATTGTTTGCTTGCTTACTGCGTTTTGTCACCCATTAGGCCAATAAATTCATCAGTTGACGACAAGTATGAAGTCTTACCACGGCCCTCTTGACCATACTTCTGAAAATGTTCCATTCAAAATGGATCAAACTGTGCGAGCAGCTCTAGAATTCCCAGGTAATTACTGTTGTGTGGGGATTCCAAAAGTTCATCATCTCCCCGGAACGGAAGCCCCCTTTCACGAAAGAACACATTAGAATTAGAACCGCTCCCCCATCTGAGTAACTCAAAAAACACATTTTGGTGGACTGATAATCTTCTTCATACAGAAGTAGGAGAAACAGTTCTGGGGTGGGCGTGGCACACACACACTGGGACATGCACACACATACACACACACTGAATCACCCTGTCAGAGCCTGGAAGTATAGAGACACAGTTTAGAATGGCTAGAATGAATGTCATGACCTCAGACACCTATATTAACCCGTTGAAAAGGAGCATTATATGACTCCTTTAATGACGGCAACTACCTCTTTCCTTCTGCTTCGATCTGTCTTCTAAGGGAAGCATCCACAGTGCCCAGATGTTGAGTGCAAGTGTTCTGTGCTCACCACTCATCTTGTGTTCCGTTATTCTCTCAGGGTGTTTCCAGTCAGTAAATCCAGCAACAAATGCGTTGGAACGTGTCGATAAAACTTTACAAGCAAAGCAATAAATTGCTCCGGTGGACTGGACGGTGAATATATAAACTATTCCTGTGGTGCTATTTCACCATTGTGAAGGTGTCGGGTCAGTGCATCGTTAGTGAGAGAACATATCTTGCCCTCAGCCAGGCCGACACCCCTTTCATCAGAATTTCCTCCCGGATCTTCTCTGTAATCGATCCCCATAGTGCAGGGTCTTCGCAAATGATCGGACCTGGTGCTTCCACTGTTTGGTCATCCCCGCCTTTGTCCGTTTCTTCTCCCGTTTTTTCGTTGTATTCTCTCCGCTGTGCATTGCTGCTACAACCGACGGTAGACGCTTCCAGGCTATCCTTAGCAGCCAGCTCGACATCCAATTGGGAGCATTCCCATCCGCCCCTTCTTCACTCAGCTTTTTTGAAAAAGCTACTTATTAGCTGGACTTTTATTTTTATTTTTATTGTGGCCGCTTCTTTCTCTTCCTTTTTCTTTCTTTTGCCAGCCCCACTGGGCTTTTGGTCAACTCCGTCCATTTTCTGCTGCTTGGCAATTTTTCCTGCACACTTCTCACTGATACAACCTAACTTTGCTGATAGTGGGTCAGGTAACAATTTATTCCACTGTTTTTAACCTTGACTTAGCTTCAGAAAACAGATCTTGAATCTGCGCAATGTAATCCAGCTGCTCTCTATGCCCATCCATCTTGACCACCAGCCAATCACAGTGCATTGCCACTTGCTCACCAACCACTTTCCCAGTCATCAATCATGATAGTTAATTTTCTTGGAAACAACTTTTATTTGATTCTGATTGGATAATTAATTTGTGTCATATTTCTGTGGAGGCCGACATAAAAAAAAATGCGTATTGCTTTTTAAAGATGATCACATCGGAGATTTTTTCGCTGAGGGCCCCTTTCCGCTCAGGGGCCCCTGGGCACGTGCCCAGATTGCCCATACGGTAGATCCCGGCTTGACCAGAGGAAGTGAACCTCTTCATCAGAGCAAGATGCAAGCATCTGCGATGAGGACGAGGAAGGACAGGGACTAGAGGAAGCTCTTTGATGTTGTTGACTTTGAACAAACACCTTCTAATGAAGCAAACAAACACTTCTGATCTGACTGGAAGTACGCTCTCAAATTATGTGTGTGTGTGTGTGTGTGTGTGTGTGTGTGTGCGTGTGTATGTGCGTGTGTTGTGTATTTACCTGTTTGCAAATACACACACAAGAATACTGTGCCCTGAAATGATTTTCTGCATAAGTGTGTGTGCGTGTGTATGTGGGAGAAACATGGTATTTTGTGTGTATTACTGTGTAATTGTGTGTGTTCAGGAAAAAGTCCACAGGATATTGTGTTAAATGTATATTTTGTGTGTGTGTAGTCAGGATGTGATTTTTTTACATGTGATTTTATGTGTGTGTGTATGTGTGTGCACTGATGCATGGCCGTGTGTGGGAGTGGGGCTAATTGAGTTGACGGCTTGAGTTCATTGCGTGGGGCTCCTGGGGGAGGGCAGGCTAGTTAGTTAGTGACGTGGACAGCTAGCGCTTCCATCTGTCTCCCGCCTTGACGCGGCACATTCATCACCATTACACCAACACACCGTCGCATGGCACAATATGTCACTCAATATTTCAACGCAGTGCGATTCAATCTGCGGGGCATGGCCCCTAGTAGGCCGCAGGAATTGCAAAGGGGGGCGGGAGAAAATTTAAAAAATTATTTTAAAAAGTAGGCCTTTCAATATATATTTGAAGCACAAATTTGACCTAACTAACAAAGGAGAGATTTTAATTGGAAATAATACAATTTGTTCATATTTTAATTTACATTGTTATTATTTTTGCCTTTCTGCCCGCGTCAGCCTGTGTGAATAGGCAATAAAAGCCACAAATGAATGTGTCGCTTGACCTGGTTTACTATGAAATACGTTTGAACTACTTTGAACTAGTTTCCATATGACACATTTTCACAGTCCTTAATTCCTAGGAAGGGGGTTTGTATAGCACTGCTCTAGCAGCTGTAAATAGCGATGTATTTGTAAAGTCTATTGCCTGTGACATTACAAATCCATTTAGCAAGTGGAAAGATAATTGGCCTAATAATTGGCATCATTAAGGACAATTGGAGCGTAGTTGTAGAACACCACCTCACATCCATCAACCCGAGCAAATGACTGCAGCTCGTCAAAAAAACACCAACCCTCCCCCAGGACCTTTTGAGGGATGGAATGGAAGAGCGTTTAAATCGACGGACGCACGCGCAACAAGCCGGATGGCAGGAAGGAGCGGAGCGGGGCCGACACGTCAACGCCGCATTCCCACCAAATCTGTTGTTCGCACAAATCAAGAAAAGGAAAAAACAAACCAATAAAAAAAAAGCTAGGGCTGATGTGATCTGACACCAAGCGGACTGGGTGGTTTGTTAGCAAAATAAAAAAATAAAAAATAAAAACAACAGAGCGATCTCCTCCTCCAGGACAGCGCTGTCTTCGATTGGTGCACTCGCTCTAAATTGAAGGTGCCAGGTTGGGGCAGCAGGCTCGTTTGCTGTTGCTCGCTGTCAAGGACTCAAAGGGATGAGGAGAAAGGGGAGAGCAGGATGGGAGCAATGGAGGAGAGAGGGAGCGAGAAGGGGGATCGTTGAATATCGGAAAGAGTAGAAAGGGGTGAGGGGAGAAAAGCAGGAAGACTGAGACAAGGGAAACTGGTTGCCACAATTTCTTATCATCGTCACACGTCACTCGAGTTGACCCCCAATGACCGAAAACGAAGGTTATGGTTAAAAAAATCACAGTTTTCCATTAAGTGACTTCTACATATAGATACAATACATTACTTCTAATTATAGATTGAACTCAACATTACTTTTAGATATAGATAGAACTGAACATTACTAGATATTACATAACTAATATTAATTCCAGATATTGATGAAACACATTAACATATTTTCCTATGTTTTCATATGATGGAAGATCACATGGAATATCGCGAGAGCCACGTCAACGGATGGATTGACAACCATCTATGAATCTATGATCGGGAAAGAACAGATCTCACGAGCTTCTGGAAGATCAGATTTTTCCAGGGGCCAAGCCACCCCGACATGTCGAGATCCAAAGGTTAGATGGTGGCTGAAGACATCGCCACGTTCATTATGACATCTATAAAGAGAGACTTCGCATTTAAAATTTGGAACTGAGAAATGCAAGGCGCTCCTTCTTCTCTGACATCATCGGCGTAAACAATAATAATGCACGTGCCTTGTTTGCTCCTGTCGACAGACTAACAAACAAACAAAGGCCCTCCTGTGTCAGTAGCCTCTGAACTTCTATCCACCGCCTGCAATGAATTCGCCTCCTTCTTCACTGACAAAATTCAGAAAACAAGCAGTCAGTGCTCCATATCAGGTACAGGATTTGTGTTGTCCCTGTGTCCACTAAAACTCAATTCAAATTCCATGACACAATTTGATCAGATCAGCCATAAAAATGGTTGGAGGACATTATACAACATCTTAAATCCTCCTCCTGCTGCCTTGATATCCTGCCAACAGGCCTTTTCAAAAATGTTTAAAATTGCATGGCCTCAGGTCTTCTACAAATTGTCAACACATCTCTTCTGTCATGTTTCTTTCCCTTCCTTCTTCAGGCCCTGAAAACTGCCGTCATCAGGCCACTCTTAAAAAATAACAATCTAGACACCTCACAAATGAACAATTACAGGCCCATATCAAATGATTGAAAAAGCTGATGTTAAGGTCTTCAATGACATCCACCTAAACACAGACAGTGGCACAATTTCAGTCCTCGTATTACTGGATCTCAGTGCTGCATTCGACACGGGCGACCACAACATATTACTAGACCGACTGGAGAACTGGGTGGGACTTTCAATGTTAAACTTATTTGAATCCTACTTACGACAGGGACTACTTTGTGTCTATAGGTAATTACACATCTGAGCGGACACAAATGACATGGAGTTCCCCAAGGCTCCATTCTGGGGCCTCTTCTGTTCAACATCTACATGCTCCCACTGGCTCATATTATGGAAAACAACAAAATATGTTACCATAATTACAAAGACGACACACAAATTTACATAACCATTTCACCAGTGGACTATGGTCCAATACAAACACTGAGTAAGTGCAGAATTTTCTCAAATTAAACAAAGACAAAACTGAAGTAATGTTTTTTGTGTTTTTGGAGTGAAGGAAGAACAACTAAAAGTCAGCGCTCAGCTTCAATCTGTAATCTTAAAAACCACAAACCAAGCCAGAAATCTTGGTGTGGTCATGGACTGAAATTTCAACAGCCACATTAAAACAATTACAAAGTCAGCCTACTATCACTATCATATTAACAATATATCGAGGGTTAAAGGACTTATGCCTCAGCAGAATTTGGAAAAACGTATCCATACATTTATCTTCAGTAGACTTGACTAATGTAATGGTGTCTTCACCACACAGCTGCAGTTGGTTCAGAACGCTGCAGCTCGAGTCCTCACTAAGACCAAGAAAGTGGATCATATCGCTCCAGTTCTCAGACCTTTACACTGGCGTCCTGTCAAAGAATTTATTTCAAAATACTACTGTTGGTTTATAAAGCACTGAATGGTTTAGGGCCAAAATATTTTTCTGATCTTCTGCCTCATTATGAACCATCCATACCACTCGGGTCGTCTGGGACGGGTCTGCTTTCTGTCCCCAGAGTCAAAACGAAACATGGAGAAGCAGCGTTTTTATGCTGCACATATCTGGAACAAACTGCCAGAAAACTGCAGGTCTGCTCCAACTCTCAGTTCTTTTAAATCAAAGCTGAAGACTTGCAGCTGCCTTTTACAAAACCTAATTTGAGAAATTTTGATTCATTTCTTGCACTGCACTGTAACTTGTATTACTTGATTTTATGCATTATATTTTTGAGTTTGTTTTGCACTTTGTTTTAATGCTTTTAATGTAAAGCACTTTGAATGCCTTGTTGTCGAAATGTGCTATATAAATAATCTTGCCTTGCCTTGAAGGTCTGTAGCCCCGTGGCAGCATGAAAGTTTTAGAATCGTATTTCTCAGGTACTGTGAATTTGGAGACTGGTTAAAAATCCATCACATATCATACAAGAACATGGAAGGTGGAGGGAACCACAGGGAATAAATGATTACTTCACGTGCCATATACAGTAGTTGGTTAGTTTACGTAAGGTTTATGGAAGCAAATGAGTGCCATAATGTTTTGAATATTTAAAGCCATTGACTTTTGAATTTATAACATTGAAATATTTTCACTTTTTTTTCAAAATCTCGATTTCAAATATATATTTTTTTACAATGTTTAAAAATTCTGATCCAAAAATTCAAGTTGCAGATATTCGTGAAACTAAATTCAGGGTAAATTTGAGTGGTCAAATTTGGATCAGAAAAATTCAGTTCGAAAAAATTCAAATCCAGCATTCGGGTTACCAAGGATAGTCAGTTAGAAGCAATCGAGCCCAAACACAATCAGCCAATCAGAGTGCAGCCTGTCAGTCCTGTGTTACCCCTACGTAATCATTGACGCGACGATATATATGTTGAAATCGAGTTTTTGAGATAGCAAAACTCTAAATATTTGAATTTAAGCACCAAGCCCTGCAAGGTAAATAATGAATGAATTAAAATATCTTGTTATAAAGGTCAAATATTTCAATGTTATAAATTCAAAGTCGTGTAAATTTCAATGTACCAGTTTCAATGCTACCCAGATTGCAATGCGCCATCACGTGGCTGCTTATTCTCTATTCAAAACCGTATGGCACTTATTTGCTTCCATTTCACATTTGGCACAAACAATTTCTATCGACATCATACATTTTCCATTCCCATTGGGAAGTAGAGACGGTGAGAGATTCATGACACCGAATCTCGCCTATACCGTACACCTATAGCACATAGATTCTTACATTGTTCCGCAGTTTGAATAGGAAATGACACAATGGGGATTAAAGCACAAGTCTCTCATGATTTAATGAAGTGATGTTTAGGATGAAAAGCCACAGAGCTGCAGCCTTTTTTTCCCCCATGAATAATGTGCTGAAGATATTTACGTGGCTCACAATATTGTGTGTACTCAGTGATGTAATATATATATATTACATCAAAGGGAGTGGTGGAATTTGAGCCCAGGCTAATTAATGGCTGCTGTGGTTTGAGTGGGATGACAGACGCTCTAAGTGAAGGGCCAGCCCTGCAGCAGCAGCAGCCCACACGCTGGATGTCATAAATAATCCTGCCAGCGGGGATGTTTTTGTTAAAGTGTTGAAGGTAAAGTTACAGCAGAGAGGCAGAGAGAGACGGAAAGACGGAGAGCAGAAAGTCATTTTAATAACCGCAATAGTGGATACTCAATATTGCAGGTAGATATGAAACCTCAGGAAACACTGTTGGTATATGTAATACGCATTAGGTGGCACTTATATGTCAAAACATGGAGTTCTAGTATATCAAAAGTAAAAAGAATACTTGGGCAAAATGTCCTTTTCAGGGGAAAATGATTTCACATGCTTCATTTTAATGGTGTTCAGTGGGGAGCTTACAACAGGATTTCTTCCAATCTGAAAACTACTTGAATTGCATGTAGCAAGTACATTCTCCTGTTTAACCGCTCATTTTGCTCATCACTGTCTATCTATCTATCTATCTATCTATCTATCTAAGTTCTGGTTCTCTTTTAGATATCTTCATACGGCTTTGACTGAAGGTGAATCTATCAGCCTGGAATCCATCCAATGACCCTCATCAACATCTAACTTATTCCACAGCCTCCACAAATTTATGATCAAAAGTGAAGTGCATCATTTGCTCAATGTCCTTATCTGACACCCACACAAGCACTGAAATGACACAATTCTCATGTTTTGCCACAGATCGGATTTGTATTATGAACGAATGAGAACAGAATCGCGTGGAGGGTTTGTGGAAATAAATCGGATACGAATCAGATATCGGCCAATGCGACTCGCGTCTAAACGCATAGATGGGAATTTGACGGTCGTTGCGATTCAAATGTTATGTATGTGACGATCAACGCGCACAGGTGGCGACGGTTAAATTAAAAAAATTTTACGCATTTGAAAGTTACCGACTCGCTGTACCTGGCCAAAAGGTCCAACTGCACCATCCACACCCCTCCCTCACACGCCCGGGCTCTGCACTCTCTGCTTTGTCCTAAAGTGTGATTTATACGTTGTGTCGCTCCAAAGGTGCTTCGGAAAACAAGAGCTTGAATTATAATTTCTATTTAATTTGCCTCTGCGGCAGATGGCGAACGGGCCGTGCACAGAGGCTGAAATATGAAGTGCGCAATGCAGGGTTGGTTTTAATGTTTGTTTTCTACTGTCTGGTGTAAATGCCAGAATCACACATGGGTCACGTGGAAAGTATGTGTAAAACAGGCAGCAACAAAAAAAATCTGATATCGGCAACAAATCATGTCAATGGGATTTTGGCAAGAAAGGAGAAAAATCCTTAAATTGGACAGTAATTTCATCAATATGAATTTTTTGTTGAGTGATGTGAGTTTTGTTCCTAGTTTGTCATCGAGGATAAACCTGAAGCGCCGTGTGGAGCATCTAAAAAGACCCCGCTCCCCGTTTGATATGAAGTGACCTTCTCCACGGCGCTGGGAAATGGAATTAGTTCCGTGAGCGTGGCGCGGCTCCATCGTCTCCGACCCTATCCCTCCCTTTGCTTTTCCATTTCTTTTCTTCTGCTTCACAGGCCATTAATTCCCCTTTAAACTCCTCCAAATAAATGGGTCATAACGTTGCCCTGCATGACGCCATTCACACCTCGGAGTACAAACATTAAGACTGTTGTTACTTACTAGGACTGCTGATATAATAGGATTATTACCACCACCACCCTTATTAATACTGTAATTATGGACTGTTATTATTATTAATACTGGATGCCATACTGTCCTGCAATTTTAATCTACTTAATTAATTATGTTTTGTCAATACATGTCGTCGTCTGAGGTTTCTATGTTCATGTCTTTCCATGTACATGTTTATTTGTCTCACCCGTGGTGATTCTCCCTCCTGGAGAAGTATTGATGATTAGTTGTTGATCAAATCATGGTCAGATTGTGATCCAAAGAGGGGGATTGGTGGCGTCTTGTAGAACAAAAAGCTGTGCTCTTGTGTCATCTGTGTCATCCCACAGGTTTATTGTTTATTGTTGTTATTGCAGTATTTGTTGATTAAAGAATGAATAAAGAGCAGCATTGCTGGTCGAGAATTTCTTGCAGTTTCTTCTTCCACTTGCAGATCAACTCTGTTCTAGATGCAACGGCATACAAATACTCTGTTGTATGCCAAGCATGCTGACAGCACAAAAATAATACTGGATGCCACAATTCACTGCTGATATTACTTTCTGACTGCTGTTACTCCTGTGCCACCTCTATTGGTAGGGCTGGGAATGGCCAGGGATCTCATGATGCCATATTATCGCGCTACTTGGGTCCCGATATGATAAAATCGCGATTCTTGATGTTTCGCAATACACCAAGTATAACAATATGATTTAATTTCTTTCTCATCTGACTGCAGTAAGAAGTTTAAAACCCATTTTCCTCCGTTTTGGTCTTTGGTCCAATGCTTGTTTACGTGTGGTCAGTACTTCGGTTTAACTACATGTTCACAAGCAATTAAAATAGTTTGCTGTGTCTCCATTAAAAGTTTAAAACTCTCTGTGTCTTCAGATGTAACTTCATCACGACAGCACTGCTTCTTCCTGCTTGTAAACACAGTAAACATGTTCAGTTGCTGCTGCGCATGCATATTAAAGACATGGATGCAGCGTTTTTGGCGTTGGGGTGTGGACGGCCAACTTTATGAAAACACTAGTGTGGACCGAAAACGTTTTGACACAAAAACAGCGTTTATTAATGTGTCTGCATTAGTGTGGAAAATGGCCTATAACTCACGAAATGGAAATTTTAAAATTGATTCTCGTGGGGAACAATATCGCAATACCAGTGTGGCAGTTCCGCCTGCCACACGCCACCCAAGTGGCTTTTCCAGGGATCTCTGACACAGGGACACAGGTAATGATGTTGCAAATAAACAACTTTATTTGCAGAGATGGCAAGATGTTGCAAGCCGGGAGCAGATGGAATATGTGTTGTCATGACAAGGGCTCCCTCCTTTGTGTGGGGACCGGTGATTTTAACCTGTTGCTCATCAACTCCTCTGATGAGCAACAGGTGCGCAGCCACTCCTGATCCTGGGCCCAATTAACTACACCCAAGACCAGTTGGCTGCTTAAATCACACCGGCCCCACACCACAACTAGGCTGTATGGATTTTTCCCCACACGCCTTTCTATTAGTAATGCTGCAACTAGTACTTACTGTGGACTGACTGCTACTCGTCATATTGGGCTCACTAGTCAACATTTCTTCCTTTCTTTCTCAACTGCACTGTTTGTTTGCTGCTCTAACACCTGAATTTCCCTCTGGGGATAAATAAACTCTTATTTTAACGCACCAAAATGGCGGACAATTCGCCCAAAATTTCCCAAAGTGTCCCAAATCCTGCCTTCCCTCCCAGCCCTCCATTCTGCATTCTCCATCTTGCCGCAACCCTTCTGACCATCGGTGGCTGTCGGCCAGTGGAGCGCCCGGCAGGCTTTTCGGGTGTAAATGTAATTGACCCCCATTTGATGGTGTGTCCCATTCCGGCTCAAGGTGTCCTGAAGGACGCGGCGGGATCAGTTAATCTGAGAGAATCAGCAGCGCCGCTCCAAGTGAGAGGGAGAACATCAAGTGTGGGGGTGTAATGAAGTCGTGTGTGTGTGTGTGTTGGCTGCCACTATCTCTCTCAGAGTTCTTATCTGAAGCCCTTAATCTCTCAGCTCAGAG
>OMKR01062458.1:0-15034 GCA_900302355.1 Cyttopsis rosea
TATGTATCTATGTATCTATCTATCTATGTATCTATCTATGTATCTATGTATCTATGTATCTATGTATCTATCTATGTATCTATCTATCTATGTATCTATGTATCTATCTATGTATCTATGTATCTATCTATGTATCTATGTATCTATCTATCTATGTATCTATCTATGTATCTATGTATCTATCTATCTATGTATCTATCTATGTATCTATGTATCTATCTATCTATGTATCTATGTATCTATCTATCTATCTATGTATCTATGTATCTATCTATGTATCTATGTATCTATCTATCTATGTATCTATGTATCTATCTATGTATCTATCTATTGCCGTAGAAAAACCTTCCATCTTGTGTTTCCCAGGATGCTAAGAAGCTGATGAGGCGCGGCTCCAAGATGAGTGTCACATCATGGTTCCTGGTGAGCAGCTCCGGCACGAGACACCGGCTGCCACGGGAGATGATCTTCGTGGGCCGGGAGGACTGCGAGCTCATGCTGCAGGTGTGTGTGTGTGTGTGTGTGTGTGAGGACACCGTGCCGCCATTTCTGTTTACACGGCAAACAGCGGCAGTACACCCCGACTTCTGACAGGTGACTTCGCTGCGGCCTGTGAACGGGTGTGCGGACGCGGTATGCCGACCTGACTCCTGTCCTGGCGGGCGGCCGGTCGGTCGTATAGATGTGTCGAGCGCCGGTGCGAGGCGTGCCGGTCTTCCAGACAGACGGGTGTGCATTTTTCTCAGAGTGTGTAGCGCGGTGACGGTGCCTTCTCACTCAGAGTGTTGTACCTGGCGGCCTTCCAAACGATGACATTACATGTGACCGATTCATTCCCACCGTGTCCCTCCTTCTTTGGTATCGTTGTGCTCCTCTGGCTGTCTTGTTTGTGTTCGTCCGCTCTAGCTTTCCTCTCTGGATTTAGATTCAGTGGTGGAAAAATAAGCGTCTGCCTCAGAAGAGGTAGTTTATTCTGCCTTTAGTCAATGCGGTATGCTCCCAAATGTCCTGCCCACCACAGGGGTTTGCAGAAATATAAAAAAAAAGCAAAGTCTCGTCCAAATGCGGGCGTTGACGGATCCAGGACCGGGGGGGGAAATAAGAAAAACAAACAAAAGTATAATACAAACCTGAGTCTTTCCCAGTTTGTATTGAAGCAAACCTTGTGTTTAGCGGCTCAGGTGGTTTGTCACACTATCGACCATCTCACGCCATGCTTTTTTTTTGTACATTTAACACATTTTAAAAGCAGTTCTGCAATTTTCTGAAACTTGACCGTTAAATTGCACTTAAATATGCAGAGAATGGGGGGGGTTCACTAGAGTGGTATCCACAGAAATAGCATTGGGCCTGGACTGGAGGAGAATCTTTTTTTGTTGCTTTACGCCCGGGTTTGTGATGAAAACGTGCTTCTGAAGTTTGTTATTTAGACCATGCAACTCCCACGTAATTGGTGACTGTGCTTTCTTACTTGGTCTCTGATAAGTGAGTCTCGGGGTGAAGAGCAGTGTAGTGTCTTAGCCGAGTGAAGGGCAAACCAGTGGACGGTCTCCAAGTCCGGAATGCGGGGTTTTTGTTTCCGAGTCTGGAGATAACAATCGAATCAAGTGATCAACTCGAGCGAACAGTCATTTTAGGAATGGCACTTTTAAAATCCAACTAATGGGAGACAGCGTGCGACGTGGTGGTCTATAAACGAGGACAGCATAAATTTTGCAAACGCTGTCAACTTTCATGTCTTTGATCTTGTCAGTCGGGAGCCAGAAGTGGCTAATGAGCGCAGAGCCTGAACCGCTCTCCCGGTTAGAAACGATCCATAATTGATGAAGCCGTATTCACAAGTGAAGTGAACGTGCTTCCTCCAACGTGTTATCGCCGGGGGCTTGGTCCCCGTTCTGTAATGAAGGGGGGGCGGCGGCGTGATTCACGTTAACAAAAGAGTTCTACTTCATTTACCAAATTCAGCGCTGTCTCAGCCTGGCTTCTTTTTTTTTTTCCCCACTGGCACATGAGTTGTTAACCAAGGTCATCGTCTAGAGGTGATAATGACTTTGTGTTTTTGCTTTGCAGTCACGCAGCGTGGACAAGCAGCATGCTGTGATAAACTATGACCCAAACATGGACGAGCACATGGTGAAGGACCTAGGCAGCTTGAACGGGGTGAGTGAGTCCATCTCTTCTCTCCTGTCAGACGCACCGGACTCGTAGAGGAGCCAGGTATTCAGCCGCAGCGCTCCCTGGAGACTCCACTCTGAAACCCAAGGCCCACACACAAAAGACCCTCTCTCCCCCTGCCAGAGACGCATGGTCGAGCGGCATCGGGGGAGAGTGGATTTCCTTGCAAGGCCGAAACCCCCCTTTTTCTTTTCTTTTTTTTGTGACCTTCCAATTCTTACCCCTTTCGTTCAACCCCCAATACTGTTGCCACTTCATTGCACTGTTCTCCCAGTAAAACGCGACAGTGAGTGGGGGGCGGGGGGGATGACTGCTCGTTGTTCTCCTGGAGTGTTTCTTTTGGCCCCGGCCCACAGCAGCCAAACTAATCAGAGCAGAACACAACAAGGACCTGTAGCTCAAATGCAGAATGGCTGTTTGTTTCTTCCCCCCCCCAATACTCTGCAAACTGAACGAACTACATGCTTTATAACACACTCTGGCCAGTGAAGCCTCTCTTTCAAATGTATGATATTGAAGATAAACTATTCTTGAAATGTCTGTCACCTCTGTTTGGAGCTATTGATGGTTTCAAATGTCTTCTGTCTAAACAAAATTATTATTGGTATATGAGGTGTAGTTTTAGTGATGCACAATTCCAAATCCACCTGTGGGTGTCGCGTTCCCGCCCGGCCTAGACGGAGTTGCATAACAGCATAATCTCATCAATGTCTTTAACGTGCATGTGGCTTAACTCTCGGTGGGAAACGGGCCAAATGCAAAGCGCCTCAACCTTGCAGTACCACGGCGTGTATGTGTGTGGGAAACATGGAGCTGGCTACACCATAAACACCTTTACACTAATGGCCCTGCTCGTGTAGACCCTCTAACTAGATACTCCTCAGCACGGTTGAAATGAAATGTCCTTCTCTCTTGTCCACAGACATTCGTTAATGACCTTCGGATTCCGGACCAGACGTACATAACCCTCAAGCTCTCTGACGTCATTCGCTTTGGCTACGATATCCTCCACAATAATCTGATGAATGATCAGAGTATTGGTGACATTTGCAACATTTGGAGACATGCCAAAACTGTAATCCTAACTCTAAACACGCCGGTTGTGTCCGGAAGCCATTTGAGTCTAGACCGTTGTTTTTGAAATATAGTTTTCCTACTGAAGTGTTTAATTGACCATCAACATGCTAAGTCCCTCTGGTTTTGAGGCAGGGTTTAAGGATTATGCTCGAAAGAAAGGGGACCCAAAGGACAGACAAAAAATAGTTGTGCACCCTTTGACCCCGGAGTAGAAAAGCCTTGAGTGATGGAAAGCAGTTTTGATAGCAAGGAGAAAAGCTGCTTGAATACGGTGACTTTGGGGAGCGTTCGGCAGCAGAAACCACAATGTAACATGCAGCACGGGATATCGCATGTCTCCGAAAGTGGTTTACATAGGAGCACTTGGCTTTTTCACTTGTTTCCGTTCTCAGTGCCAGGAGCTGAGGGGGAGGAAAGGGACATCAAATCCTGAGATAGTTTTGGGAGTAAAGCAGTGTCCAAGAAAGTGAGAAAGAATGTGAAACTCAACCATTATAAGAACATTCTACAATTCACATTTGCGACAACTTGTCAGCCCCTGTGAAGCAACACGCAGGCAAAACAAAACGCTTCTCCTATGTTTCTGTGCCTTGACGCCTTCCCCCACATGCTCATGTGTACATCCTGGAGAGGAGTCAACACAAAGTCCCAGAGGAAGCTCTGAAAGTAAGTACAACTGGCCGCTCAGGCAACTGATACAAGTGACTCTTGGTCGTTGTTTTAAGTAAGCGCCACTAAAAAGCTTTGAAGGTATAAATGCTTCAAGATGCCCTGTAAACCAAATTTGAAGCCAATTGTGGACTTGCGTAACTATCCATTACCTTTTAGCTTTTTCTAAAAATTGTGCTAGCTAAACTACTACTGAATCCTGCCTTTATTCAATAATCTATGATTAGAAAAACCACACGAAAATAAGTCCTGTAGTGGATATTCCACCACACTTACAGACCTCAGGTCATTGGTTTCTCACGTCCTGGTTCTGTATTATCTTGTGTCTTCAGCATGAGAGATACACCAGCCAGCTGCAGCTCGGCATGAAGGCCCTAGAGGCCAGGAGGAAGGACAAACTGCATCTGCAGAACTCTGAGAAGAGCAGGGACTCCGACTCTTCCAACGCCAAACTGCAGGACCGAGTCGAACGCAAAGCGTACTCGGCCACAGGTAAATATCACCGGTGCTCTGAATGATGAAGCTACAGGGGTTCTGTTCTCTACTAAAGTGGATTTGAACAGGGAAGGGAAGAGGATGTCTTTCTTTCGTCTTCATGTCATGCGTGGGCATGAGGTGTAATTGAAGGTGAACTTTTCGTCTCTATTTAGGGGCTTCCCTACTGGGAGCTCGGGCTAACATGTGAGCTCGGAGCTATGGCTGAATGTTGGCAGAACGAGTTGCCAGATGAGCTTAAGCAGTAAGGAGCCGAGGACAAACGCATTCTTATCTCTGATTGCCGTGCCTAGCTGTGCGCAGTAAGAGGTGCGTTGCTGCTGATCAACCTGGTGATGATGTTAAACGCGAGTTGGAAAGGTGCGTTTGTTTTCACTGCCAAGTTGCCACTGCTGACCGCATAGCTTCCGCTTGTGTGCGTATCTCCTTACCCTGATCGCCATCTCGCCCACGCCTGTCATTCCCCCTTAAAAAAAAATTACGATGGAACAGTGAGAAGGATTCTTGTGTTTTAGCGAAACCACTTTATGAATGTAGTTCAGTCACACCGACGAAACGCGCCGGGGCTGTTTGCGTGGTGCTCGTACTTCCTTCTCCGTAATCAGCCTGCGAACTCAGTGGGGAAACTACGAGCCCGGACTAAAAATAGGATCGCTCTTTTCCTCCTCTACTCTCGGTAGACCTTAAAAGGCCCGACTAGATCTACCGCTGAACTGCTAAAGAAGACTTCTGTCAAAGATTAACTTAAGGTGAATTCTAGTTGTATCCCGAGCCGCTGCAAGCTAAACCTGTTGATCTTGTTAGGTTGCGATCATGACCTGCTAACTCCTTTCCTTCTCATGCTGAGTGTAATCCTAATCATCCAAGCCCTTTATTCAAAGGGAATGCAGTTAAGTGCAGCGTGAGAGTAGCTTTGTGAGTAACCTCAACTTCAAACTTCCCTGTAATTAATTAAAGGTCTAGTTATTTTCTTTATTAAATGGTATTTAAACATGTTTTACTCTCACCTACTTCGAGCATGTGGCTAAGCACGTGCATCTACAGTAAAAGGCTGTGTGCACCACATAGTCAATGTGTGCACTTCAATGTCACACATTGAGGTGCAGCTTTTAATTATGGGGTTGTTGTTTTTTTTTTGTTTTTTTTATCAAGGCGTTCCTCTCTAAAGAACAACTAATTCTGCTCTTTCCTCAGAACCACCGTTTCTGTTTGCCTTAAGTTTGTCTTGTTTAGAGGTAGCTTTGTTTGTTGTTTGTTTAAAATTTTTGACTGAACTAGATTAAACAATTCGGCCATGACTCAAATCTCATGCAAATCAGTTCCTACTCTTATTTGTTTGTCAGGAAGCCTTGATGCGCCCTGTAACATTCATTCCTTGTTTGTGTTTGACTGCGATGTTGTTACAGTATGCTTTTGGAAAGATGGGTTTACGCATCAGACTACAGTTGCTTTTGAGTATGACATGGTTTTGCTGGTAGCATGAAGAGGTTTGGGACATTGCAGGCTTACTATTTATATGTCGCGTGTGGGTTTTCCTCTGCAGCTGCACAGGGTGTGGAGTGTTTCCTCTCCTCCATCTGTCCACACGTCCTTGTACCGCCCGTGACTCAGACGGTCCTAGTTGGCCTCGACGAGACTGGGGGCACGTCAATATTTCCTGCTTGGATCTGAAACGGAGAGCTCAATGAGCTTCCACTGATTTTGTCATTAGCCTTCTTGAATTAGCTCAATGCTGGAGCCTTGCTCTAAACGCTCCCTGGACTTCCATGTCCATTCAAACATTTAGGGAGTGCTAGGATCGCCTGTATTGCATCCTTGACTTCACACCAGCTTAGGCCTCGGCCATTTTAGGCACGCCTGTGTTTTCCCAAGCGAAAGGAAAGCCTGAGTAAGGGGAACGGAATTGGCAACGTGGCGCTCTGCTTCTTCTTCTGTCACTGTGTTGATGTCTTATTGTGTGTGTCCCAGGCAACAGCGTTGGAGTGCTGCGGCTGCTTGGGATTGTTTGGCCATTGCATTAAGCTCCAGAGAGCATGTTTAGCCTAGCTATCAGGCAGACAACAGGCATGCAGATTATCTGATTAGAGCCATGGCTCTCTGGCCTCTCTGAGCCACCCTAGCCTAGCACTGCCTCAGCTAGATTACGGGTGGGAACTGTTCCCCATTCCCTGCGTTGCTTATGTATAGGTGATAAATGCAGAGATGGAGAATTTAGGTCAGAGAGGCCATTAAAGGAGTTCACTACTCTCCCACAGCTCCAACAGTAGTATTGAAATGTTTTGTCCTCAGCATTGATTGTACTAGTGTTCTGCACTAATTGTTCAGGTTGAAGTCCATTGGCTATATGTGGAAAACCTTTTTTAACTGCAGCCATGTCTGTGTGGGTGTTTTTCAAGATTAGGATTAGTTTTGTCCTGATTCATGCTGTGAGGATTATGATTTGGTAGCTCATGTGATCCAGTCAGTAAAACCAGTGAACCCAAAATGCTCCGAGATGCTCTGTTGTTTTTTTGTATTATTCCTCCTTGAACCTGAGCCATTACAACAACAGCCTGACATAATTTGTACCAAATTTGCTAATGTTACTGATAATGTCACAAAAACATGAAATTGTGTAAACTCACTTCTCTGTCGTGTGTGTGTGTGTGTGTGTGTGTGTGTGTGTGTAAGCTGTCACTGATAGTCCGATATCTAAGCCCACCCCACTGTATGGCCAGCCCTCCTGGTGGGGGGAGGATGAGGACCCAGATAACAAACAACAGACCAGTGGTGGAAAACAGCCATACCAGGAGTCTACAGGTCAGAGAACGCATTCATTTACTTCCACTACCTATTATTATAATACAGTAAATATAAAGAATTACGGGGAAAAAACTATAACTGAAGTATAGTTGTGAATGAAGATGATGGTCAGGCGCTCTGCATTTGATTGTAATGTATCATGGCGGCCTTACTGTGGCCAGGCTGTTTGATGCCCTGCGCTGTTTGATGTCCTGTTGCATTGAGAGGTGGAGTGTGTGAAGCCCTAGGCAGCATCTCTGGCTGCCAGTAGTAGATTGTGAGCCAGACCAGACCATATCAAGCCAATGGCCAGTGCCCGCCTGCCTCGTGATGGATTATTACCCTCTAAGCTGCCCCAGGGATAGTGGGTGATTGTTGCCGTGATGTTGCCCAATTGGAAGTAGATTATCATCACTCCACCGCCCTCTGCAGGCCTCTGAGCTCATGAAGTGATATTTGTCTATGTCCAACGACAGCCAGAGCCTGGCTGGCAGATTTGTTTCTTTATCTAACTGCTGAAGTCATCTCCCATCATTGAAGGCTCCAAACACCAGGGAACATGTGTGACAGCAAGATCCCAGTTAACATTCAAAAGCACACTGTTTGAGAGGTTTTATTAGGGGTTTACGTGGACTTGGATCCATGAGATAAAAAGCATAAAATGCTCTCAAAACGCTCACCTGGGCAGGTTTTTTAAAATTAATTGTAATAAACGCATAAATTAATCTATCTTTATGGCCCCACCGCTTCCCCAAACATGGGCAATCACTAATGCGTGCTTTGTGGCTGTGTATTGACTAGTCCTCTCGTCCTCTATCTGGTAAATAGATCCTGCTAAAGACGTCTCCAGACACGTGCTCAACGGCTCCCTGTCTGAAAGCGCAGGCAAGCTGATCTACTCCTACCGCCGAGAGCCCAGCTACTTTGAGATCCCCACAAAGGAGTTTCAGCAGAGGCCCGCAAAGACACCCGAGGTTGAAGCCCATGAAGTCCCCACAAAGGATACTCCTGACCCTTCCCTGTGTGTTCCTTCCACCCCTACGCCCCCCGTAGTCCAAAGCCATGCCTCCTTCACCATAGAATTTGATGACTGCACCCCTGGCAAGATGAAAATTAAGGACCACATAACAAAGTTCTCCTTCCGCCAGCAGCGCAAGCTCCCGTCCAAAGAGGCAGTGGCTGCGCCCACAGAGGTGGTGTCGGCAGAGAACAAAGTAGCCGATTGGCTGGTTCAAAGCAACATCGGCATGATGAGGAGGAGGAGGTCACAGACCGAAGACATATACAGCACTAAAAGTGACCAATCTGTTCAAAAGTCCACCAAAGGTGAGCATCTTACACATGTTTGTTTTTCTTTATATTTGTCGATGTTTGCTAAAAGTTTACTTTTTGTCCTTCCATTCTTAGGACACCAACATGAAGACGGCACCCACAGCGACTCAGAGAATCGTTCAGGCGTTGTGGACGATTTTATTCAGTCACAATCCTCAATTCGATCCAAGGTGTTTGAGCCGCCGCAGAAAGACTCCCCTCCACTGAACCCCTCCCCTAACTGCTTCACCTCCCCCGACTCCAGCAAGCACCCACTCCATTCCTCTCCGGAGTCCCAGTCCCCATCGAGTGTTGGCAAGTTTGACCCTCATCAGACGTTTGTTGTTGAATTCTTTGACAATCCAAGAAAAAAGCGCTCCCAGTCCTTCACCAATGCTTCTCCGCCGGAGAGCTCGGCCCATACAACCCAACCGGACAAAATAAGGAAAGCATCGGGCCCAGATGGGGAGAGACACATGCCCCTTCAGACGCCCAGCACCCCTGTCTCCCAGAAATACACCATCCCCCTGAAGACCTCGAGTTCTGCAGGACCCGTGAGAGCCGGCTCTCTCCGAAGGGAGAAGACGGAGGACCGGATCAGCACCAGCTTCTCTTCTCGCTCCTCATCCTCTGTGCGGCCCTTTGCCAGCGTCGGACGTAGGTCTAAACTCGCCCAGGAATTCACAGCCGAATACCTAAAACAAGCCAAGCAGGCCACTCATAGTAGCAAGGAGAAGAACTTGTCTAGTTCCCCTGCGGCCAGCCCACAAGGGACTGGGGAAGCCTCACATTCCCCCCAGAGTCCTGGCATCATCCCTTCGCCTACCTCGCCCTACCTGGCTAAGACCTCCTCTCCTATCCACGAGCCTGTTCCCCTCAAGGCTCCTCTGATGCCCATGAGCCTTCGGGGGGGTACAGATGCAAAAGGCCAACATGGTGGCCCCAGGAACGAAGAAGAGGACAGTCTTAGCGACGCTGGAACATACACCATTGAAGCCGATGCTCAAGATAGAGAGGTAGAAGAAGCACGGAACAAGATCGACCAGGCAAGTGTCTGCCCCTCCATGTTATATAGGATTTAATGAAAAATACTAGTGAGAAATACTAGTAGAAGATGGTCATTGACAACTTTAAAGTGAGTGGAAGTTTTATAGATTTAGATTTATGTGTTCCTTAACCTCAGTAAGTCAGATGCTCTACAAAACATCCATATCGGTTTAAGCTGTGGATTCCTGTTCTCATATCATCACCGTTGCTTTGTTCCTGACAGGTTTTTGGTGTTGTAGAGAGCCCAGAGCAAAATGAACCAGAAACATCAGCAGCATATAGGCCTGTTAATAATCAGGGCAAGGAGCAACATAGACAGAGTAGCTGTGGAGAGCTGAGGCCAGCTCCAGAACAGGGAGTGGGTCTGGTAAAGGTAAACTCTCCTGATTAGTGTGGGATAAGTGAGTTGCTGGAAAAAAAGAAATTACTTAACATCAACAATCACTTAACATTAACAAAGACTCACACAGACACACATGTACAGTAATATGTTGCGCCAGAAAGCCCTGATAACTAGAATTCCTCTAATGTGCGTTGCCGTCATGATTGACTTTGTGGTGTTTCCTCTCTCTCTCTTCGTCTGTGGTTCGGTCTATTATTCCCCACTGGCTGTAGGGTCTTTACTGTCTTGATTCATCTCTTTAACCCTCAGTAGAATGAACACAAATTGGATTACATTTTTTTTATTCCAGTTGTGAGCAGCAACTATTATGTGAGCAACAACTATTATTATAGAAAATTCAATATTATATTTAATCAACGGAAGCCACGGATGAGTTTGTTCTGTTTGACCAATGTTGCGTTTATTTTCCATATTTCAAACCTTCTAACCAACAAAGAAGCAAATCACTTTGATCACCACTAACCAAAATAATATTTAAAATAATTCCTTCCAAAGAAACACCTTCTAATGCCTGTTTTGCGATCTCCCCCAGGGCCATCAGAGGGGTCCAGTGTCTCAGGGAGAGCCTAAATGGATGTCTCGCTGGGCCAGCTTGGCCGACAGCTACACAGACTCCGGCTCTTCGTCTCGCCTC
Source organism: Cyttopsis rosea (assembly GCA_900302355.1). Classification (NCBI taxonomy): domain Eukaryota; kingdom Metazoa; phylum Chordata; class Actinopteri; order Zeiformes; family Parazenidae; genus Cyttopsis; species Cyttopsis rosea. Next base: position 10,593 of record OMKR01062458.1, read on the forward strand.
CTCAACATCACCACCCAGATGGAGCTGCCAGGAGGAGGTGAGCCACCTGACAAGACACTACAGGCCATTTGAATTGATAATGAGACACCCCGATGAATATGAATGATAATCGGGTCCAAAGCGTATGGTTTTAATATGCATGAAAATCATTTCAATTCAGCAGGAGGTAGAGTCGCCCACGACGCCGAGCTCAGCCGAAGCTACGACTGCAGCGATCCTGATGGTTCCAGAACTCGCCGCATGCTGCCCAAGGTACCGCTAGGGGAGAAGAGCGACGTTCCAACTCCCAGCATTCACGTTAATTACGACCTGCATTCCACTTTTGAAGTAGCGAAGGCCAGCTCAATGAGTGAAGACCAGCTTGCACCTCAGGGTTCCCTCTGTAGGTTGACGGTGCAGGACGACGTGGAGCCCGACAGCCTGAGCGACGCCAGCAAGTCGGATAACGGCTCCATTGTGGAGCGGAGGCGGAGTCCCGTGTCCGTTAGGACAGAACGGGCCAACAAAGAGGATGTGCCCAGACTCCCGGCCAAGTCGACATCCTTCTACATAGGCTCAGAGGAGACGGTCTCCAAGCCAGAACGGGGAGGCTCAAAACCCGGCACCCCAAAGATGGAGACGAAACAGTCACCTAAAAGCTTCTCCACAGCCACCCTCACAAGACAAAGAGGCAGCCAGGATTCTGGGAAGCTCAAACCCAACACCTCTGCTCCCGCCCTGGGACAGGGGAGAGAGAGCCCAGAGTCCAAACATAGTCCAGTAAGCTCCCTGCTCAGACAGGAGAGTTTCACCAAGGAGCGTTCCAGCAACGCCAAACTGCCCAACATTTCCAGCCAACCTGCTCACACAGAACCTGAACCTGAACCTGAGCCTGAAGACCATCAGGGAGTGTGTATCCTGGACACTCACTCTTTCCTCAAAGAGACGGAGGATGTTCTTGCCGCCCTGGAGGCCAAGCTCCAAGCGGACCAGCCAGCTCCTACTCCTTCTCCCGCCATGGACAGTCTGTCTGGGGAGTCTGATGTGGACACTTCCAGCACTGTGAGTCAGCACAGTGCTAAGACCAGACCAAACACACTATCTAATACGAATCCCCCCAGTAGTGGCCTCCGCAGGGAAAGGTCCTCAGCCAGTATAACTAGCCAAGACTCCAATCGGCACTCGTCCTCAGCATCTGAGCGCCTGTCAGAGAGGCGTCACACCAAGGGGGCGCTTGAGGGCAGCGGTAAGGCCCAGATGCGCGGGGAGCCGGTCGGACTGAGACGTAGCGTCGGCAAATGTGGCTCCACCGATCTGAGCGACGACCCCCAGAGTTCTAGCCTAACATATTCTGACCAGGAGTCTAGCAGCCGTCACACACACCATACCAAGAAATACACCGTGCCCCTGCGGAAGGAGGATTCCAAGACCTCCAAGGTGTCCCAGGCACTGAGCAGATCCAACAGCATGTCCGCCCCGAGGCCCACCAGGGCGTCCATGCTGCGCAGGGCTCGCCTGGGCGACGCCTCGGACAACGAGGGTACCGAGACCGACCGGCAGTTCCAGGAGCCGAGCGGGGCGCCGGCCAAGCAGCCCCAGGAACCCAAGAAGCTCTCCAGGCTGGACATGCTGGCCATGCCTCGCAAGAGGACCAGCTCCTTTAACACGACCAGCGACACAGAGGCCTCCGCTGCCCCTCTGGGGACGGGCAGGACCACCGGGTTCTCCAACCGAAGCACAGAGTCCAGCAGCAACTCTGTCCGCAAGGCGTCTGTTCCAGGACCCAAACCAGCGCCCCAGAAAGGAGCCCTCACCAAGACGCCCATCACACGAGTGCGCTCCAGCAGCGCTAAATACGCCAGTAGCACAGCCAGTAAGTGAAATCTACACACACATACTGATATGCACACTTTTAAACTTTGATTCCTTTGCAAGTATTTGTTTATTGTCCAGAAAGTAATGGAATTATGCCTCACCTGGAGAGACGGCTACAGTGATGAATTGGTTTGACAGTTTCATGAGCTTCAGCCAATCTGTAATTTAACATTTCAAGCTGGGTTCTTCATTGTTCATGGGCTCTTTCGTGGAAGTCTAAAGTGTAGTATAGATTTTCATCTGGGATTTCACTAACTTAAACTTCATAATCGTTGCCCTTCACAACTAACAAGGTCTTATGTGGAAATTAGTTCCTTCATCTTTTACATTGTTCTTGCTTAATCTATGTTGATTTAAAACTCTTATATAATATTGTGGTTCTGATGAAGAGTACAATGGACCTGTACACTTTGTGCCCTGGTAGCCAGTTTGGGGATCTTTAGCTACGTAATATACAAGGCTCATTTCAATTTGCATTTATCTCTAAATTGGAATCATTTTCAAAGAATACCACCAAATGTGAAAAGAAATTAGTTTTAACTATAGTCTCTGCAGTGGAAATGAGCACCTCAATATTCGGCCCTTTATGTCGTTGGATCTGTTGGTGACTGTTTGGTGATTTGGATCTGAAAGGCCTTTTGGTGTTTTCCTTTTTAGCAATGCTTCATGTCGGTTTTCTTCCCTCTCTGCTCTGTTTCCCTAACCTCTTCAAACTCCAAACTCCAAACTCGAACCTCAAACCAATTTGCGGCTGCAAGGCTCCAGGAGGCGACTGAAAGGTTTCGACTACACCTCCACCTCGGAGGACGAGTGTGACTCCCAGGACCAGAGCACTCCTTCCAAACACACACACAAACGTTCCCACCCTTCCTTAGCTTCTCACAGGGGGCCGCAGCCGCTGCTCCCCCTGCCGCTCAAAGCTCCCGGGAGAGACTCGGAGGACGAGAGCCACGACGGAGACGCTTTCCAGAACTGGTCCAGCCACAGTGCCGAGATCGCACGGTATGGCGGGAAAACACAGACCTCAACCGCTTGATGTCACGATCATGACATTTCACTTAATGATTGCGTTCAGGCGATTATACCATATGTATAATGTCATAATTGTGACAGTGCTATTCTCAGTGTGCTTCAGAAAGTTACTCTGTGTGTTGAAATCCACTGACTTCTAGCAGCTTGTAGAAAAGCAGCGTCTTTCACGTGTTCCCTTTCGGGCCATCACCGCCTGTTTCCTCCCCGTCAGGTTGAGTCAGGACCTGGCCAAGGACCTGGCCATTTTGGCCCAAGAGATCCACGACGTGGCCGGTGACGCTGAACCCCAGAGCGCCGCTGTGGAAGCCCCCACGCCCGCCTCCACCGTGACCGCTCACGAAGAGGTGGGCCTTAAGAGAAGATTTTAGATTTTAATTTTTTATTTATTGGTTTCATTGGTTTCTCCTATGGGCGATAATAGATATAATAGATGGACTAAGGACGGATGTTCTGATGGTTTTGCAGCTGGTTCAACACATCCCAGAGGCCGGACTGAATTTCCAGAGAATCCCTCCTGGTTCTGCTGCTGCTGCACAGGAACCCGAGCAGAACAGTGGAGACCAGGAACCAAACTCCAAGCACCGGGGCTGGAACAGAGAAGAGGTATCGACACAATGAGCTCTAACAATGGAATTAAACAACTGAAACATATTTTACATTACACCTGACCATTTTCCTGATGATGGCTCACATTTTTATTACAGTCTATTTAGCTTTTCATGAAATTCTGAACGATATGGTGAGAAACGTACCCAATGTATATACATTTTTCTGCTTCTAGGTTATTGTGGACAACTTGTTGCTCAACCCAGTGACTCAGATTTCCATGGCCATCAGAGAGAACACAGACCAACTCGCTCAGAAAATAAAGTATGAATTTAACCTTCTATACGTCTCACACGTACTGTATATCTTTCCACATCAGGATTTGTTCAGAGGCGTTAAGATATTAATCGTGTCTGATAACCAGTCCCTGTAGCAAGAGACTCTAATCTCTAATGTTTATATTTCTGATAATAATGCATATGAGCATGAGAGGAGGTGAAGAACCAACTTGTTAAGGTGTGTGTGTGTGTGTGTGTGTGTGTGGTTGTGGGTTTTTTTTGTTTTGTTTTTTTGCCTTATTATTTTTAGATCACTGTTCCAGGACAGGATGGATGTTTGGGAAGAAATCGAGGCAAAATTTAATTCCGATAACGACGTCCCCATCCTCAAAACGTCCAACAAGGTCGGAATCGCTGCCACATCGCACTCTGGTGCAAAGCGTGATGTTCTTTTCCATTAATAAACAATTCTCTAAACTCCATTAACATCTGCATTTCAGGAGATCACCTCCATCCTGAAAGAGCTCAGGAGAGTTCAAAGGCAACTTGAAGGTGAGCCGTAAGCAGGGATCACAATATGAGATTCAATGACGGTGTAGATTTACTTTTGTAGAATAAATTAAAATTCAGGAGAGAAAAAAAGAGCCTAACTGTCACAATTGGTGTGGTGCATTTTTGTGTTTCTAGTCATTAACAGTGTCATCGAGCCCGGTCGAAAGCCCGACAAGCCCT
>OMKR01062468.1:0-10578 GCA_900302355.1 Cyttopsis rosea
CACTGGCATGACAGAAAATATGGAGATGGTCTAATCCAGGGGTTTCTAACTACAGGCTTGGGGCCACATATGCGAGACAACTTAATCCGGCCAGCCGCATGTTAAATATATTATAAGATATTTGGCAAATTAATTTTAAAATCACAATGCTTAATTAATCCACACAATTTTACTTAATGTTTTCAGAACACAAAACAGGATATAATAGAATATAACAAAGACAAACTAATTTTATATTCTATTTTTTTATGGATTACATGTCTATTTTTAACAGATGCATTACAGTATTCAGGCAGGCAATTCACAGTCACAGTTTGTTTTTCCCTCTGTTCAATGCAGGCCCCTGGGTGCCACTGGCCTGGTCATTTCAGTTTCAGACCCCTGGTCTAAACCTTTCAGCCAAAAGAATGCTCGCTAATAACAAAATAAGCTGCAATTGGTCATAAGAGCAGTTCCCGAAAATGTATAAACGTACAGTATATACTGTAAATATGAAACATAAGACTAAATACCTCCAGCTGAGTAGCTGGAGAGTTTGAGGTTTTCATTGAAAAAGGCACTAAAACACAGCAGGATGGAAGCACAGGGGCTCTAAACACAAGACACCCTTCAACTTCCAGAACAACAACAAGCCTACCTACAAAATAGACACCACATAAAGGCTCATATACAGTACATTTTAATTGAACCTCCCTCTCCAGTACCTTGTTGATGATGTGCTGTTGCTGCTGCTGCTGCTGGAACTGCTGCTTGTGTTTCTCCAGGAACTGCTGATGCTGCTGCTGGACCACCAGCTGCTGCAGTGCCTGGGCCTGCCCGCACTGCTGCTGGGGCAGGGGGGCCGACTGGGTCCTCCCCAGGGGCCGGTGGCCCCGTGCCAGCTTAGACACCGAGGGCGACGGCAGCGGGAGGCCGCCGAGGCTGGCTGTGAGGGGGGGGGCAGAGGAAAAACACAGCAGGTGTGAAAAGACACCTCAAGGATTTCTGGAGTTTTTTAAGCGAGTTGATGCTTTTCTACGGCACCCCAATGCATGGATTAAAGTCCAATCTCCATGAATCTTTAATGAATGATTATAAAGGCAAAAAGTGATGATTATTCAAGTGGGCATATTAAACCACTTCTTTACTGTTTGCAAATGATGGACTTTTGACTCCAGGTTTATGGAGCGATTCAGACCTCTAGCGTCCGTTTCAGGTGAAGGTGACTTGAAACTCATACAAGTTGTCACTTAGTTTTCAACTTCACGCTCCATTATTGACACCATCTAGTAGCGTTGGTGAGAGTCAGCTTTGTTTATTACTGGTTGCCATGGTATTGCTGATGTGTGGCGTTCCATTACTAACCATGCCCCCATTTTCCATTTGGAGTCAAATTGACGTGGGAGCTGCACAAGAAATTGGGTGGAGGTCTGAACATTAAGGAAAGGAGTACAACAGCCTGTCCGTCAAAACAAACAAAATCAAACGTCCCTGCTAAACTGCAGCACAATACGCGAAGGGCCTTGATGAAGAACCCAGAGGGCTCAGGCAGGGGGGCAGAATCTCGAGGAGAACGATTATCTGTGTTTATAGCATAAGGGCTGGATTTTGCCAACATGTTTTAGAAAGGCGGGAAGACAGCGGGGGGCCAACACTTGGAAGAACAGTATCTCACACTTGTATCTCTTGCTTGCCACTATGTTTTGATGCTATATTAGTTCCATTTAACATCATTAGTTTTACATAATTAAGCTTTAATGTGCAGTATACTATATGGTAGTATAGTAACGTTTGTGTCATGAGCATAAACAAATTCTGCGAAACTATAATTTGTCCATATGTCTCTCAAGCATTGTCATCAGTACAAATTCGTGACCATATGTTATACTTGGCAAATAGAAGCATTTAGCTGGTGAAGTGAACATGCCTGGGTGACCTGGACTAGCTAGGCTAGGCTAGCTGGGCAGCCAGCTGGCAGGGAAAAATATAAATATTTTACTTGAATATATGTGACTATAATGTAAATATTATTCCTGTATTATTGTTTCAGTTTTGGGTCATCAATCTAGACCAAGACATTGAAGGATCGCGATAATTTCTCAAATAATTCTCTAAATAAAATATTAACAGTAATAATAGTAATGATAATAGTTTATATATTCTGATATGAGGTCTTTATATTATATAAATGTTCAATGGGAGTTTTATTTGAAGATGAGAATATATATGCACCACCTCCAAAAAGAGTGGACTGACCCAGTGGGTTGTGGGCCTGCTCCAGCAGCACCATGTGTTGCAGCAGGGGGTTGTGGCCCGCCGTGCCCCCGACCCCCTCCCTGTCCAGGCTGGAGGCCGCCAGGTACGAGGGGAGGTGAGCGGCGGGCAGGAAGGGAGGATTCAGAGGGATGCCTTGCTGTATCCCTGGCAACGACAGGCGACTCTCCACGTCCTGGTGTCCTGATACCACCTAGAGAGGGAAAATATCACCATAAACAATAATATAGATAATGGGAGAAGCGATAGAGACCATGAAATGTTTGGGAAGTTTAACACAAGGTTCAAAGATGGAAATAAAAATGTACTCCATGATTGCGAACAAATGTATTTAGTTAAGACAAAAAAGCGATTTTGACTGGGAGGTTGGCTGTTGAGAGATATAACACTGTAAATCTTAAATCAACTTATTAATAACATTTTGTATGCCGTCCAATGTGGAATTTGCTGTGCAAGTAATTTTCTGCAAGTGTTTTCCTATCGCTGCTCGACTTCAGAGGGATTAAATATTTAACAGTAACTCTTTACCATGTGATGAAAGTATGGTATGTTCACCACTGTGGATGTGAAGCGTGCAAACTATTATCAGGAATTATACTCAACAGTAGTTGACAGGGGTTCCCAAACTTTTTTTCCCTCCTAAATCAAACCTGAGACCTGCAATTTAAAGATGCAATACCTTTTTTTTTACATGTATTTACTGTATTAGCGGCCGTTTTTGTCTGAATTGGTATAGAACATCTAGTTATGGATTTTGTTCCAATTTATATTTATATATACATGCAGATTTTTGAACCAACATTTGACTATTATGAAACATATGCCTCAAATCGACCAAGGTCTCGCGACCCCCCACAAGCAACCCCCTGTGAGGGTCTGGCCCCCCAGGTTGGGAATCCCCGGCATAGGTTCTGTAAGTTCTGTGTACTTACAGTGTTGGCGGGGCCGGTGGCCGGCAGCCCCAGCGTGATGTTGGGCAGGGAGGGGGACGTATATAGGGAGAGCTGGCTCACTGAACCTTCCCTGGCAGCGAGTCTCTGGAGCAGCGAGGCCTTGAGTGGAACACGTGCACGGACAGAAACATTCCGGAGACATAGTTTATTGTCTGGCAGACAAGGTTCAATACATCACTTTCACACGGGCGTGCTGCGTTACACAGAGCCAGTCAGATCGTCAGTATCACTCGAACAAAGTGTCCCACTAGGCCGCTCCAGTCTGCTGGTTAACATACATTATGCATATGGCTGGCACACAGAGAAACGCACGTGCACACGCATGCACACTGGCCAGTGCGGAGGTTACCTCTCCTGGGCTGCCAGAGATGGTGACCCCGTTCTCATTGGGAATGTTGCTGGAGCTGTTGTTGGGGGAGCTGGGGCCCGAACCTGGGGCGCTGTTACATGCAGATTCTGGAGAACAAAAATATATATTTAAATGCATGTCAAAAAATATAAATGTTCTTAACATTTAACAATGTCCTTAAGCAAAAATGTTTATTGATAGAGTTCTACAAGTGATTGACACAGAAAGATCGACGCTTCTTTTCTATTATGAATACTGAGCTAGAAGAGGCGCGAGTCTGGACAGTTAAACTCACCGGCCATGTCCAAGGAGCGCTTCTTGGCAGTAGGGATGGGGCCATCTTTCCTGCGGAGAAGAGGACTGCTGCGGCGTTCTGTCACCTTCTGTTTTAGCCGGGATCGCAGTTTCAGATTGGGCTCCGAGGCTGCGAAGCAGACGGAGAGAGAGACACACAGACAGGGACAAGGGCAAGGACAGGAAGCGGAAGTTATCCAAAAGAGTCAGAAAACCACTTTCAACCTTTTAAAAATCAAACGTCTTCCATGAGACAACAATCAAGCCCAAAGAAAGACTAATGACACGTTGGCTACCAAAAATGAATATTTCTATAATTAATCCCATTTCACACAGATTACATCGTTCTCTGAACAAGTATTACATGCACACTTTAATGAAATGAAATATTACTATTATTATTATTATTATTATTATTATAATAATTAATATATTATTATTAATATATTAAATATACCACAAAAAGATGTACCAATTTAATACATGTAATTGCACACATTGCAACTGCACACAAACAAATCTATTCATCGATTTGACATCATAACCTGGAGTCCTGTGGTATTCTATAAATAGATTTCATGTTCCAAAAGCTTCGGAAGCTTGGTAAGTAGAGCGATTCCTTCTGAGTCAGCCATGTCGAAAATGTATGAAATCATGTTCGGATAAACGAGTCCCGCAAATAACATACTTTGGATCCCAAACTGGACACATGGATGTGCTGAAAACAACACATTCTGTGCAAAGTTGTGAGCGGCTGGACCGCCCAAGAAGGAGCCAGTTTGAGGGCATGCACTCGGCGTAACGAGGCCTCCCTATAGGCCGTGCCGTGCGTGTTGGCACACAGATTTCGGCGCTGACGTTAGCCACCACCATGTGACAGTGGGAAGAACTGCAACAAGGGGAGAAGCGGCCAAATGGCTGCTTTTAGTGAGCCACTACTTAATGATGCTCCCTCTAACGCTCTGTTAATGAACCCTCAATTAGAAAATAAACATGTGTGGATGTGAGTGGAGGGGGAGTGGGGGGGCGTGCTTTTGTGGTAATGCTCCAGTGTCTTTGACTATTGCAATAGTTTGTGGGGCTTTGGCTGCAAACAAACGATCCCATTCTGGATTCACAGTGTGCAGGGGAGGTGGCTGGGAGGGCATGCAGCTACATGAGGGTTGGGGAGGACAAGAGCTGAGAGTAATCCTGGGAACCTTGTCAGGTCAGGCAGAGGACCATGGCCTTTTCCTGGCCAGGCTCGTTGGTGCACCTCTGCCAGACTACCCCAGACACAGGCAGCTTTATTCCCTGCGTGATGGCTTTCTCTCAGAAATTTCCTTCCGTTCAATTAGTTCTCCGCTGACCAGGGTTTGACTCCGTGCTAGTTTCATGACCTCAAGTCAAACCGGACCTCACGCTACGTTCATTAGCCTGAAGGAGCTCGGTTCTCTGCGTACAGCCCAAGCAGAAGTGATTGGGCCTGGTGAGAGCAAGAGCTTTTCTGCACACCCTTCACTTGCCATAGAATGTTCCTGCTCTCGCGTTAATCAAGGAAAAGTGAGGCTTCACCTGGAGTTAATGGACTTATGGAGGTACAGGCACTCACTTTGCTTCCTGGTCAATGGGGATGACACAACCTTTAGTACATGCGCAGATCTATTTGGTAAAGTAAAAGCACTTTTGCAAGTGGACCTTTAATTTCAAAAGGGGAGCGGCAGAACTTACAGTCATAGTTATCAAAATCAAATATAGAAGTATAATACAGGCAGGGCTTCCTCTAAGTGGAGGGCATTCATCCAAAACTATATGCAAAGAGGATTGGGATGGGCCAGGAGAGAATGCCCTGCATCAACTGACCTGGAAGGTTTGGAGACTGTGTGACATTATGGTTGGTTTAGTCTCGATTATATGGTACTCATACAGTACAGTATCCCTGCAAAGTGTCTCAGCAAGGCTTGTATATTATTGCCCTTACATTAATATGCCAAACTTTATTAGATTGATTTTATGATTCAATTCAAGTAATTCTGATGATGAGAAATCTGATGGCGCCGTGTGCCTGAGGAACACAGAGAAGTGGTGGAGATGGTGGAAGTGTGGAAGAAAGAGGTAGAGGAGGCCGGAAGGACACGAAGGGGAAGATCGAGAGGAGTGGATGGACAGTGAGAAGGAGGGATGTAGGAATAGAGAGAGGCAGTGAGGCGGGGTATTGTTGCGGTGGACATTGGTGTTGGTAGAAAATGAATGTGCTGCTTGCGTTGGGAGTCTTACAGTCCAGACACTGTGGGGACCTTCACCTTGGGACACGGGTGACTTTGAAGGGTGTTAACGCCGGCCGGCCAAAAGAACGGCCACACATGCAGACGCACACACTTGGGCATCAACACACACACACAGCAGAGGCCATAGTGTGGCTTTCTGCTGACAGCAGAGTTTTAGTTGAGCCCTTTCCTCTCACCTCCATCCACCCGCTCTCCATCTAATTTGCCACTTCTATCTTGCCCCTTCTGTTACTTCCTCTCTCCGTGTGTTTTTCTTGCTCCTCTCTCTCTGCTGTGCATGATCTGATGATGTCTGTAAGACTGAGGGATGACGTGGGAACAATGTGACCTGTTCTTCCACATTCTGTTAGCGTTGGATAACTCGGTCTCTGCAGGAGAGACGCTTCGGAGGCAACATGAAGCCAGTAGCCACAACCGTCTTTGTGTTTCACATCTAGTACAGTAGACATGATCGGTACCTCCAGGCTGAACACAAATATTATCTCTAAATTATTGGCCCTAGCACTCCTCAGTGTGTAGTTCCTCTGTGTATATTTTATGATTTCCAACATTATTACACAAGGCCACTCAAGAGACCAGCTAACGCTAATTACCCTTGGCTCCGCTCACACCATCTGCCGGCATCTAAACCAGCAGAGAAACCTTCCTCGTACCGCAGTCTGCCCTGATCCCGGCTCAGCTAGTGGCGCATCGAAGGCCTGATTAGGGCTATAAAAGAGGTGCTTAATATTTCAGAGCGAGTGGAGTAGGAAAGTGTTTTATCTGATACAAAACATATTGATCAGATGCTCAGACGCTTTGACAGATGGGGAGGTCTGAGCGGTTAAGAGTCGTACTGTGGAGAGCTGCGCTGTTCCGCCGCGGAGAGCGAGGGAGATTTATGAGAATCAATACCGCAGTTTGCCGAAACTCATCAATTGGGAGCCTGGGCTTCCCAGAAATGTCACGTGCAGATTAATCTTTTATGTGACTTTGCAGGGAAAAACACAAGGCTAACAGATGAAATCACAAAATAAAGGCAACATGTGCCCGTGTAAGACCATTCTGACATCAATTTGACTTGAACAGTCTCAAGAATGGCCAATTTTGTGACACTATCAACATATCATAGTGTACAATGTTAACCCTGGCCCAGATACTCATGAATAAAGGCCAGAGGCGTTGAAAAAAAGACTCTTTATCTTATCTTAAGAACAGACATTGATAAGGAAACATTCTGAACACTGAATTGACCAATTTATGATGAAATAGTTTGAAACATTATTGCAATAAGCCAATGTGAGACTTGAGTGGCAACCCATAAAAATAACTGCTGTGGGCTATCTTTTTTAAATTTATCTCATTTACATATTTTCTTAAATCCAGATAACGTTGAAGCTATTAAAATATTTAGCTTGCCGTCGCCATCTCTCTCCCGGAAGAGACGAGCTTTAAAGCCAGATTTAAACCTGTTTGAATATTGTTTGATAATCTCTTCGCAACGGAGTTATCTCAAACAGGAAGACTGGCACTTTGACTAAATAACATCAGTTCATAGTTCTTACATCTGCAAGAAAGACAGTTCCCTTCAACTCCAGGATAAAAATATTCAACCTTTAAATCTCCCCAGTGGAGACACACACCGGGTGGATGTGATGGAGCGTGGGACACCCAAAGAGCCGGCTGACATTTTCCCTCAGACAGTTAAAAGTGATCAGGCCTCCAGCACTCAACCCAGCGACGCCCTCTGCAGCAAGTGGGAAGGGGGTTTGAATTTGTCACATTGAAAGTGCAGCTGACACACAAAGTGACTTAAAAGTGCGATCTTAAGGAAATTTTAGGAGTTTGCGGCAGATTCCCCGAGTGTAATATTTAATGTCATGCGATGGATTACTATGTCCATCCGTAACACCGGAAAGCTGCTTTGTAGAGCGGACAAGAGTAAATCCTGGAGTTCTATAAATTTAAGGCCTTGTATTTATAAAACTGAATTAAGACTTTTTAAGGACCCGCAGACGCCCTGGCCGGCCGCGTACGTCTGTGTAAATGTGTTTCTACGAGCGTGTGGCTAATAGGTGAAGACAGAATGAGACTGAGATAGAGAGAGAAAGAAAGAGAGAGCGAGAGAATGTCCTGCGTCATGGCGGCCGAACCGACTTCCTGCCGCGGCAGTCAAAGTGGCCTCTGTACACTCCGAGCCAACGCCACAAAGGCTCTTTGACCATGACAAGGAAACTCTGTTAAAATATCTCCCGGAGACCAGCCGTGAAGAAAGAGGGATTATTAAACAACGTTTTCTGAATTTACATACGTAAATTCAGAGAAGGGGGCCGTCATCGCGGAGAAGAAAAAAACGTCACCGGTGACGGCACCGGTCACCACGGTAACCCCAGTCACGGTGACTACAGTCATTCATTCTCAACTCCTAATCTCCCCGTCTAATCTGATGTGGTTTCACTCACCACTGGCAGAACAGTCCCTTTAACATCCATCAATCTGTATGCTCAGTTGATTTCGTGCACATTTCCTTTGCATTTCAGTGTGTGTGTGTGTGTGTGTGTGTGTGTGTGGGTGGGTGGGTGTGAGTTTGGCGGGGGCTGAGCCAATGTGTATGCAAATCTGACCAATATTCCTTATCGCACCTCTCCACACAACTTACTAGCACAAAGCTTTTAAATCTTCACACTTCAAACGGGCAGCCCAAACGCTCACTCGGCAGCCGGTCAGTTTTGCATATATTTCAGAATGTCTAGTGTTTCTCAACATGGGACCCCCAGGGGTCTTTCGAGAGGGTCGGTCCCCAGAAAAATGATTAATAGTTAAACTTACCACTATTTAATTTCTAGTTTCATTTACAAGATGTTAGCCCCAGTAGAGAATGCATAATCATGACTGTTACACTGTTATCTCCCCAACTGGAGTATAGACAGTTATAGAAGTTTGGACTAAATCATATGGAACAATAAAAATCTCATCAGAGGGGGTCCAGTATGTTGTACATGTACATAGTGGTTCCACTGCACATGAATGCCATGTTGTTTTTGTGTCATACGTGTTCTGTCCACGCTTCTGGTTCCACGAGTTCTGATTCAAACAGTATCTGTTTTGCATGCCATAGCTATTCGTACTCTATGTGTGCATGTGCGTGTGTGTGTGTGTGTGTGTGTGCGTGTGTGTGACAGCAAAACCGAAAGGCACGTATAATAATAACATCATTATTTACCTCTAAGCCGATACGACTTCAATTTAAACTGCAAACACCCGGAATTTGATTCTTTGAAACATTTGCAACCAAAAGTAATTGTAGTTGAGAAACGTTTTTTAGAGACAATTATCCGCTCAAACCCAACGTGTCTTTGTCGTCTGTGTTTTTGTTTATTGTTGCATCCTGGCTAAATTGATTTTTACCTTTTATTTTCATCTTTGCAAAAAGCAAAATGCATCATTTAGGGTTGGCGACAACTTAAAACTGGCCGTGCATCTTCAAATTACAAGCACTTAGACATCACAACATCAGTTGTGAAAGTAACCACCAATCTTCCAGAATATTCTATGGCCAAAAGTCGACAGTTCTTAGAGCATTTCCTTTCTGAGCCAGGAATGCGACTTAATCTTAGACAAAGAAAAAAGACCAATGGGATATCAAACAATATCAAAAATACATGAAAGAATATTGTGAATCTCAACTGGTTGTTTGTGGTGGACCAACGAGGTCACTATGGACCAGCTGCGTCCTGGCAGCACTGTACCTGTCTTGCGGAGCGGGAAGTCATCTTTCGAGTCGTACATGCCCAGGATGGGATGGTTGTAGGACATGGCTGTTTGAGGCGGGGAGCTCTGGTCCAGAGAACTGTGCTGAGTTTTCCTGCAAAAGAGAAACGCATCAAGATACTAAGACATTCAAACTATACAGTGATGACGACGGTCAGAATCTCATTTTCAACAAAAATTTTTGGTAGCTGACAAGACAAGACAATTGATTCATTAAGGTCAGTGGTTCCCATTCCCCTTCGGTTGCCAATAGTAAAAAAAAAACAAAAAAAAACCTTCAGTTGAATTTGAAAGGCCACACTTCAACCCTGTAATCACTCCATAACCCAAGAAAATGGGTATGGTGCTTAAATATCTCAAGTCCAAATTCAGACGTAGCTCATGGTGCACTAGGCTTATGCCGATTGGCGATCGGATCGTATAATGACGATTGAAGGGATGATGGACGATTGGTTTTTCCTACGCCGATATTAAGACGATTTGTTTTCTGAGTTCCCGCGAACGCAGCATCACTTCTGACACGAATTAATTCTCAGAGTTCCCGTGAACGCAGCATCACTTCCGACACGAATTACGGTAATATAAATGCTAAAATGGGTGGCCAAATATACTTTGGCGGCCGTTAATATACCTGGACGGCCCGCCCAATAAAGTCTATGTGTGGGAAACACTGCTGGCATTTCACCGGCGTGCTGTGATGTAACTCCGCCCA
>OMKR01062470.1:0-17144 GCA_900302355.1 Cyttopsis rosea
GGTTAGAAATGGTTAAGTTTAGGTATCAGGTTAGAAATGGTTAAGTTTAGGTATCAGGTTAGAAATGGTTAAGTTTAGGTATCAGGTTAGAGATGGTTACGTTTAGGGATGAGCTTAGAGATGGTTAAGTTTAAGTACAAGGTTAGAGATGGTTAAGTTTAGGGATAAGCTTAGAGATGGTTAAGTTCAGGTATGAGGTTAGAGATGGTTAAGTTTAAGTACGAGGTTAGAGATGGTTAAGTTCAGGTATGAGGTTAGAGATGGTTAAGTTTAGGTTTAAGCTTAGAAATGGTTAGGTTTAGGGTTATGTTAGGGTGTCGTCCATGTCCAATGGGACATTTTTCGGACTATTGTTGGTTTCGGAATAACGGCCGTCGGAACAATGGCAGGGCACCGGCTGGATGTGTCCATGTTTAAATGCTAGAGGTGCATTCCGCTAAACATGGTCACCTGGTGATGAGCTCTAAATTGTATGCAGCTCCGCCATAATATCTCTGCTCTGCGATATTTGGGTGAATGATAACAGGTCACAGAAGGGAATTGTCAGAATGGCTGTTAATCTGAAGAAGAGGTTGCTGCTCCTGGATACACAAACATGACTATCTAGCTCCGAGGGGTCTTAATTAAGAGTGGGAATTTATAAATTTTCCAAAATGAACCCAGGGCGCATCTAGGTTCATTTTATATTTGTATATTTATATATGGAGGTATTAATATTATATACCCCTTCCTCTTTAATTTATTCCGTCATCTATCCGTCTATCTCAATCCCCTCTATTTAGTACTGTATATAGTGCAGACACATTTAAACTCACCGTGGACAATTGTTAAACCGTTCGATGCTCATTGTCTAAATTGTGCAGCACGGGGTCCAGTGGCAAATTATTTGAAGTTGATGTAAATACAAACAAACGGGCAGTAATCTGGTTACAATGACGCGAGCCTTATCACTGGCCCAACAGAGCCCTCTGTACATGCTATCTCTCTCTCTCTTTGTCGTTATGTATTTTATTCCCCTTTTCGTCATCCCTCCTCCTTTGTTACGCCTGAAAAAATGATCATTTGTGGGTTACCAACTAGCTGCTGAACATAGCAATCAAAAAATACTAAATATAAGAAAGTACTTCATTGTTTTTCTACAAGACTGTGAAAACCAGCCCTCTCGGGGAGACAAGAGCAAAATGTGCAAGTGCAAGAGCATCCAACATTTCTGTTATGTCAGGGAAAAAAAAGTTTAAATGTCTGTATTTTAGCTTTTTTTAAACATCACATTTCTACAGAGCCGTATTAGGGACATGGTGAGAAAAAACAAAGCGGAGAAAAACAAACCCTATTGCGTTATCTCACAAAAGTTTTGTGTTATCTCGCAATACTTTTGCGTTCCCTCGCAATACCTTTAAGTTCTCTCGCAATTCACGTAATAATCACCAGTGAAGATGAAGAAGATAACTTCCGGTTGCTGGAGGAGCCCATCGGGTTATTCGCCATCATAATTCAGTGTCTAAATGTTAATGTAACTGCACAGTAAGTTTTGTAACAAAGGTTACGATAGCCGGCTAACTTTTCTGTCAGCTAGCCATGCTTTGACCTAACCCTTGCAAAGTGAAGGTTATGTTCTTTCTTTCAAATCAAGATCATCTGGAAATATGGAGGAGGAATTAGAACATTTCCTGCGGTCAAGGGAACTCACAGAAGACAGCATACAATTAATGAAGAAATGTGAAGTATTCACATTTCTGTTCAAAGAGAATACATTTAAAGAAAATTACATTTTAATTTGAATAATCTTGTATAATGACGCATTAACTTAATCAAACACAAGCCATTTTGTTCATATTCACATAAAACTATCAAAATTGAATAAAGATGAATCAATAGAGCCTCTCATCTGTGTGCCATTACATGTTGGGTAGAAAGACCCAGGTGCAAGGGTGTTTTTAGCTCAGGCACCTGCACTATCGATCATGTGACCTTTGATTACATGGCTAACTTTTTTGTGTTAATCTATAAAATTAAATAGATTCTGCTTTTTTCATCTCCGCAGACTGACAAATCAGTGCTTTCTCGAATGACGGATGACAAAATGAAAACTTATATTCCATCTTATGGTGACTGAATTGTCACAAATATGTTCTGTCAACAAACCAGATTGTCCACTGCAAACAAAGACTCCGTGACAAGGCTGCAGGGGCTACCTCTTTGCCTGACATTGTACGGCCACAGAATAAATCAGCCCTAAGAACAACCTGGAAGATCGAAATTGGCTGGCTACACTTTACTGGAGATGGGTACCAGCAAGTCAGAACAAAGAACGGAGGAGGAACCCGCCAGGCAATAGTTGAAAAATGGACAACTATTGCAGAGATTAAAGACATAGGAAAGGACCTTTTTTTTCCCAAAAGGTGAGTCAAGAAAATGCCCAGCAACCGACTTCACATTCGACGTTCTCTAATCTAATTAAGCTTGATGAGACTGTTGATAACCTCTATGAGCAAACTAAGCTGAAATTGCTCAGATTTTACTTGTGCTCAAAATACAAAGTGTCAGACTATGCGCACTCAATTGAGAATGCACCTGTTGAAGATGCTGGGATATCAACCACACATGGACTTTCATCAGATTCAGCTCATGATGTCGGAGAACAGGTTTGTGTATTATAAACAAGGATATTGGTAACATCTGAGGTGATTTGAAGGATACATGTATGGGGGGCGGTTTTGCGTTGAGAATTTGAATTCTGACCGACCTGAGCCCCCTATTCTTATCGCTTCGTACAATTGCAATTAACATCTCTCTAAAATACACACACCAACCTGCCCTTTTCTCAAACAGTCAAAATAACTTATTACTGTAAAGGCTAATTGATGTTTAACACAATCAAAGTACTCAAAGAAGTCAAAGTGAATAATTGAAGAGTTGGAACCATTTCCAGTCACATGTTGTGATCCAGTATCTGCACTTTTATACCTCCTTTGCACCTTCTCTCCTATACCTGCTTCTCTTAGTACCAATATTGTACATCCTAAGCACCTACTTAGCAACAGCCATCCTGGTACTGGCACTGATAGCAATCACATACCTTCTTCAGACAATGCACTATGTAGTTTGATGATGTAAATGTAAAACATTTATGTTTTGATTTAAATTATATGTTGAATCTACACCTACAACTGACATTTGACGTGATGGAACCCCTGATGCCAAGCACCTCACATCAGTCCCCTAGTCACAACAGACAACCTGGACTTGAAACCATGCTTTGATGAAACAGCTGGTGACGATGACACAATCGAGTGGAATCCAGACGTCATGGAGGAGCTCGGTGGATCAGATGAGGATGTGGAAATTGTGTTTCAGTGGGATTCAAACTTTGAGGATGGCACACAGGTAACATCATTGAAACTATGATTCAAACTAGTGATGCGCGGGTCAGGTCTGACATCACCCAAACCCGCTTGCATTTGCCATTCATCCAACACTATTTGTGTTACTGTATACTGCACCATGGCCACAGACATTGTTCTAGTTGGGTAATAATATAATTACCTGCATTGACTGAAGAAACCTACTTGCACCGGATGTTTTGTTTTCACGGTCCTTGCAATCCTGTCATAATGGAGCAGCAGGGTCGTGTAAACTTAATTCACATCAGCCGTGGCGTACACATACTTTACATGAAGTATGTAATATGTTTCAGCCTTCAGGAGGAGAACAGAACAGAAAGACATGTACCCATAATGGGTTACATTTATATAGCGCTTTATCTAGATACCCAAAGCACCTCACCCACGACCAATGGATGATGCATGGCAGCCCTTTTGCACCAGAACACTCACCACACATGTTTTGTAGTGGGGGTCCTTACCGATGTTATATGAAGGGACCCTTGGGAGAGCATGCAAACTCCTCACAGAAAGGCTCCTAATCGGGAGATAACCCCCCAGAGCACGGAGCCAACAGCTCCCCAGGCGGGAATGGATCCCAGGACCTTTTTGCTGTGAGGCAGCAGTGCAAGCACTGTGCCACCATGCCACAGTACAACATAAGCCACCAATGGTCTATCACCACACATGTTTCCTCCAACTGGATGACAAAATGCGTTCCACATCAGAAGGCACAGCCTCACCTTCAACAACAACTGCAAATCCAAAAGATGTTCGTCATGCGTACATTCACAGGGTGAAGGTTATGGACGACCTTTTTACACCAATGAAAATGAGAAGGTCATAGATGGTTCTGGAGTGTCAAGGGAGGTTTTCGCTTTTCTCCGTCTAAATGGAATGCACTTAGATGGATCTGGATAAAAGGTTTAGTCGATCATGGTGTATTTCCTGTGAGGATCTCAAGTGCAGTAGGTGTAGGTGTAAGTACTCAGTAGGTCGACATAGGACGATGTCATCGTTACTCGGCTATGTGTCTTCTGCTGAGCGATCATTCCTCAGTAAGGCTCTCCAGGGCATACTAGATGAAAGTGACGAAGAGGACTTGATTGACATTTTCACTAGAGTTCCCATGGACTCCCTCGAAAAGACGGCCTGGAAGCTGACATCCGATAGATTGTTTGTCAAAAACCATGTTAAATTCTCAGCTGAAACTATGTGACATGGAAGGTGTTCTGTCTCTATGAGTCAAAAAAAAAGCCACTGGCAAAAAAGTGTCACAATTACTTGAGACAACACAGGAGATCCTCACTCAGTGAAAGCAGACCACTGTCAGTCACTTAAATTGGTATGTGAAAAATCCTAAACAAACCAATGCTGGAAAAGTCCTGCGGTTTTTCACTGGCTCTTCTGAAATATCTGTTGACAAAATCAAAGTAACCTTCACTGGTGAATCTGGCTTCAAAAGAAGGCCTGTTGGTCATACATGAGGTGCAGTCCTTGATGTGCCTTACACATATACTTCTTCGTCTAGCGACTACAGGTATATTAAGATGGACATCCTGTGAACTGGGCAGTACTTGCTTTGGTAATTGGTAATTTTATTAATATTGTTAATGTTCTGTTATCATCAATTTTTAAATCCATAGCCACTTTGGCCAGTGTTACTTCATGGATTACACAGTAAAAACTTCTGTTAACAGAAGTATTTGGTCTTTAAATCTTCAGACCTCAGTGTACAAAGTATAAAGGATATATAGGCTATTTTATTTAAGTTTCTTTTAAACAAAAGATAGAAATGCAATTTGAACCAGAATGGTCCTTTGCATCTCATCTGCATCTTTTTAAAATTTGCTTTTATCCTCTCCAGGGGCCTCATTTGTAAAAGGTGCACATGCACACAACACCTCAAAGTTTGACAATACCTTTAATACACTTTCTGTACAGTATTTATATTACACTTTTCAATCTTAGGAACAAAGTGCTTCACAGGAAAAGATGATACTACAACAACAAATAAGCACATAAAAAGAACATGAAATACAGGATAAAACTGTATATTAGATTAGATCCTTTATTGTCATATCTCAGGATACATCGAGAATTAAATTTGTCCTCTACATTTGACCCATCCTATAGGAGCAGTGGGCAGCCATCAGCCGAGGCCATCAGATGTGGCCTGATTGTCGTCCAGTTCATCCTGTGAAAACATGTTACAAGTTAATTGAGGCCAAACTATAAACTAATATATATTAACCTAAATCGGTTAAATTGTGTAGAGCTAAGAAGTACATGAATAAAATATTGATATCACAATATCAGAAATATCTATTATAATATATTAGACAACATGATATATATTGTCTAATAAATGGTTTACCAAAATTCCAGACAAGACTAGTAACTAGTATTACTGTCATTATCATTATATTAGATCACAGCAAATTGACATGCACATTGTCACCTCAAATTTACTCACTTGAATGAGTCCCATGAAGCAAAACTGAAGCACGCTTTTGTCTAAAAACCCTCCATCGTAGAAGCCATTGTCTTTCAAATCTGCAAACAATGAAATCCAGAAGCAGGAACCCCCACCAGTACTGGATCGGTTGATTGGCGGTGCTTCTAAGTAGCTGTCAAGGGTTTCATCCAGGTGATTGGTGTGGACGCTGAAAGTCTCTGACCTTGCCATTTTCAGTTCCAAGGTCCCCCCTAGCTGACAACTCTACAGTAGGGCAGCCCCCCAAATGCTCCACTGCGTCAATGTAATAACCTCCAATCAACTTTGGATCACCGCTGGTTGTGTAGGCATTAAGCCAGATGATTTTCAAGCTGTCAGATAAAGTTGGGTCCTTTCGAGAAGTAGTTGTGCCGTGAGAGACGCCTTGCTCTCCTGATCGACACACCTGTAGGATCCACATCCGCACATCCTCCATTCGTACATGCAGGCCATTTGTTCTACATTTGGCACACAGCCACCGATAGCCGTGGTGTTGTCCGGAGTTGGTTGCAAATAAAATCAACTAGACCCGCCAAGCTTATGTATGATCTTCATCTTCTTGCACGAAGAATTCTCTTAAGTTGTCTTTCACTTATGTGATAACCATGCCTAACCGAGCACTGTCATGATGTCTTTTTATTTGAGTCCAAGCTGAAAATAAAACTCAATGAAAGGCTCCATAGTACTTTGCTGTTCGCACTCCTCTTCCACTGTCTATTGTCACACACTCCACTTGAACAATGATCCGGAAGTACGAGATAATACGAGATAACGCGATACTTTTGCGAGATAACGCAATACTTTTATATTTTTTTTTCTCACACCTTTTTTTCTCACCCTACACACCCATGTCCCTAATACGGCTCCGTAAATTTTTTGTAATTCTTCTAAGATTTTTTTTATTAGATGTTTGGTAGAGCGACAGTGCAGTTCTGCAAGAACCTTGGAGGATACCCTCACCCAGGACTGTTATACTCTTATACTTTAAGACTGTTTCCGACATTTTCTTTACAGGTCCAGCAGCAACCAGCCGTATAGATTCCCACTGCTCTCCCCTGTTCTCCCTCTTTTTCCCTCAACTCCTCAATCATTTTCTCCGCTGGTGTATAGCCCCATCTCTGGCTCCTCTTCTTGTCTCTCCATCTCTCATCCTACCCTCTAATACCAAGATAATGGATTGGCCTCAGTGACTCTGCCCGCCTCTCTCCCCGTGTTGCTCTCCGTCTTCCTGCGTTCGTTTATTTTTTCTTTTACTTTCCCTCCATCTCCCACTTTCTGTCCTGTCTCTCTGTTTATCTTCCACTCATTGTCTCTATCTGCCTCTCTGTTGCACCCTATCGGCGTTTGGCAGGGGACTGGCAAGCGTCTGTCCTCCCCTATCTCTTCTTCTCCCGCAGCGGGAGAATGTTGACGGTGCATTAACGCCGTCCGTCACCGTGGTGATAGATGGAACACAGAGATACGGGATGTGACACTCATTCGGCCTCAGGACACCAATATTGACTACTGTCAGCTGTCCTGTGTCTCCTGACTCGTGACCAAATATAAGGCTCAAATAATTCACTCATGCAATGCACACTGCAAACCACCTGGCCAGACCTAAATGCAGGAAAAACCAGCTATACAAACCCCAAAGGTCAGCATAACCAGTTTATTTCCCCTTTTCCACCAGCTACTCGACGGTTATTAAGCAGTGATGGATCATGGCCATAATGTCCAATAGACGGTTATAGCTGTTTTACACGCTTTAGCACTGCAGATTGATTGCTAGGTAGTTAGTTAGTCACCTGAAACAGCCAAATAAAAGTAAAATAAGGGATCCTCGCCAGGTCCACGGCGCAGTCTGTGTTTGACGAGCTCTCGCAAGCTCACTTTTTAAGCCTCCGGTAAGCTTAAGTATTAACTCAACTTAAGTAGTAACTAGACTAGTTCGTAACTAGCTTTAGGGTCCTAAACAGACCGTTTTCTGCATCCGCTCTTCCCCCGCCTTTGTTTACATCTCGACGCTGCCTGCGAGCACTTCCGGTCGGCGTAGCCGGGTTGGTAGCCTCCGTTGTCTTGGCGATCTCTGGAATGAGCCGGAGATAAATATGGCAAAATCCGATGTCCAAAAGTTCCTGTCGGCTGTACGATGTGTACAGAAGATTGTTCTCAGTGAACAGACTTGAAACAAATAGGCAGGTTAACACCACTATTAACTACTACTGATTGACAACGCTGAGCCTCGTTGTGCACGCGCTGCCATCTTCCAGGAAGCAGGGGGGAGGGACTATGGGAGGGACTGTATGTGCAGCTGTCCTATCACGTGAGAGCCATCAGATCACGGGATGTATTTGTCATTGACGGACAGCAGAGATCCCCAATGAGACCAAATGATAACAAAATTTGATTTCTCTGATCCGGATATAAACTCTAAATGATCGAACGGCAATCGTATTCGGACAAAACACAATATCCGTAATGGATAGTCGTTTCATCCGATCAATCGGCCCACCCCTAGGAAATATGGCCTCAT
The DNA here is from genome assembly GCA_900302355.1 of Cyttopsis rosea. NCBI lineage: Eukaryota > Metazoa > Chordata > Actinopteri > Zeiformes > Parazenidae > Cyttopsis > Cyttopsis rosea. The sequence continues at coordinate 8,396 of OMKR01062470.1, forward strand.
AGTAACCATTTCAATGTGATGACAGCGTTTTTTTTTACTTGACCATGTGACCATGTAACCTGACCACCTGTATAAAATGACCTATTGTGACCTCTAGGATAATCACAGCCTCGTGAAACTCTAGGCCCAGAATCTAGACCAATTAGACCATTCAGAAAATGTATGGCATGTCCAGGTACATTGAAGAGCATCACAGCATTAAGTTTTGAAAAGTGTTTTTCAATGTCATGGGGTCTTCAGGTGGTCTTTTGGGGGGATTTTTGATCCTTTTTCCCCATTCTCGAGCGGTCAGAAATGGCTAGAAAGTGTATCAAAGCTGTGTAATTAATGGTATCAACCCACAACTTGGTGCAGCTAATCAACTAATCACACATAATTGAGCATGGGACTGGCCATCATTAGGCATGAGAATAGTGCATGCATATGCTACATCTCAAATGATTCCTTAGGGTCTCAGCTTTCCGATGGTGTAAGGCACCTGTGTGTGGCACCAACTGCTGACCCCCCGGAGTGGACATAACTGTGATGTAGTGATGAACACATCTAAGTAAAACTGGGAGACTTTAGAAAGCTCTCCGCGAGATAAAAGGCCAAGAGACTGATAGTTGTCAGATCAATATAGAGCCTTCACATTGTTAAATCCCCTGACATTCTGGCAGAAAGTCTTGATCTCTCTCTCAATCTCTCGCTTTTGCACTGCAACCCCTCACTAACTTTCTCCCTTTTCGTTGTTCACCTCAAACTCAACCTCACTCCTGAAGTAATTGTCCACTTGCTTCATGCCGAGTTCAGACAAGATTTCAGCCTGATTTTCCACTCGCCGACGGTTTTTTGGAGATCGCCGAGCAAAGCCCCAGATCGGAGGCAAATCCCACGAATGACGAGCGGGTGGTGTGAACTGCTCACGCCCGGGAGATATCTCGCAGGCTAAATATCTGGTCATGTCGGGAGCGATGCAACGAGCTACAGCCGATGAGAGCAGACACAGGGTGAGGGGGATCGGAGCATCAGACAGAAACGCATGACATACCTATTTTACTTTTCTTTTCTAGGATTTTAATATATTTCTTTTTTAAATTCTGCTTTTATTTGTTCGAGCAAGAATCGATTAAAAATATATATGCAACAACTCTCTGTTATTCCACTTCCACTTTACGTCAAAGATCACACTCCCTGAACATAGCGGATATGGGAGGGACCTGATATGAAGACACATCACGGACCAATCACGGTGGGACAAGCTAAGATATGGCTGGACGGCTTTGGGAGATGTGGGCGGTGAGAATTCCATTTACAACTCAGAGCCAAGACGAGTCTTCTGACTCTTCTTCCCTCGCTCACCATGCGTTACACCAACTGAATCAAATGAACCAAGAGTCGGAAATTTTTCATTTTCTACTGAGTGACTTACCCAAGAAACGAATCTCAGAAAAGAGTCAAACCTTTCATCACTACGAATAGTCGTCACCTTCAGAGTGACGACAATTTCTGAGAGTTCTGCTGGAGCTGCAATTCCGGCTGGAACTGATGAATTAGTGCAGCATTGCAATTTTGATCTTGCAACACAACAGCTAATTTCCTTCAGTTATTTTCATGGCACACCTGGGGAGCACAGTGAATGGCCAGTGGACAGAGGCACTGTTCTCCCATGTTGTGATTTATTTGGGATGAGAGAGATGTGGAGAACCAGCCTGAAAGACAAGACTCTGCGAGAGGATGATTCTTGAATGTAACGCATCCAGCATCTCATGTCAATCCCAGGTTTACAGCTGCTCAGTAAGCCTACAGCAACAGTCTGTCATTGTGCAAAACGAATGGGAAAATCTAGACCTTTTATAACTCCCACTCTATATCAGAGGGAACGACAACAACTTCTTATTAGGAAGATATTATCACATAAACAGAGACACTTCGTCCCTACAATGGAGCGTGTCTCATTCTCTAGTTTTTCTGCACTTTCTGTGCTTGTGCTGTTAAATATTGAATAACTTAAGATTGTGTTACTTTCATAAACTAGCGCGCCTGAAGTCTGAAATGTGTCGTCTCTAAATGGTTCATCACGGCTGTCACGTTTCCTAATTAGTATTCCCACATGGACAGAATGTGGAGAATAACCGGATGGAACCGGCTTCCTCTGAAGGAAGAAGCAGGGTTGTTGAACTGAAAGGAATAAGTTACTTTCCAGAGGGGGGGGGGGAAATAAATAAGAGAATGTTTCTTAACCTACCGTAAGCCATTCATTTTCATGGTTTCTCTCTCTCTCTCTGTCTCTCCTTCTCTCCCTCTCTCCCTTCCTCTTATCGGTCTCTCTTCATTCCCACAACCACAGGCTTAGAAATGTCACTCCTTTCCTTCGCCCGTTTGCTGGAGAAACAAGACATTTTATCCTGATTTCTCTGTGTTGCCGCTCCGTTTTGACTCAATCCGCAGACGCTTATGATGGATTGAGAGGGAAAGGGTGGAGTAAAGAATACACAGATAGAAGGAAGATGTATGACTATGTATGATGACGTGACTTGAAAGAGAAACGCCCCTATGTGTCCAGTATATAGGTTCATGGGTGCCAGTGTGATGTGTGACTATGGATCTTGTGTGTTCGATTTAAGTTGTTTGACTGTGTATCTATGTGTGTGAATGAACGTGTGTGTGTGTTCATCACACTTTACACCAACACTAGGTCCACCAATGCTAAAAACTGTGACCCGTGACGCCAACGGTGACGCCACCAAACGTCCTCGTTTGTCACAAAAACCGCGGTCGGTTGAAAACGCCGGTCAGGCCTTGAAGGCAGCAACTTTGAAGTGAGAGATGCAAACAGGAGAGGTTTTGGAGAATTACCAGCCTCCTTCCCAGGAGTCTCATTAAATTTTTAGCATGATAGGTAGACGGGATAGGCAGGATGAGAACAGCACAAGGGGAAAAAAAAGAAGAGATGCCAGACACATACTGTACGGATATGAATATCCACCATGCGTAGAAGAGGACATTCATCAAGATCAGCAAAGAACGTCCCTCTGTCTTTATCGAAATGAATGCCAGGATATCTGGTTCAATCTAGTCAATTGAGTTACCGACAAGTGTATCCTCGATATTTTGGGCGGAGGGAGCACCGCATCCAAACATTTGCGACATTATTGTCTTTTTGTAAAGTTTGGAATTGGCTGAAGCCTAAGAACCCAAGTTTCCAAATTGAACGTCAAGTATTAGTATTATTACAGTTGTATTGAAAAGTCAACAAATCTTCATAGTGTTAGGTCTGATATATTTGTGGGAGTATTTTTGGTCCTAATATACTTAACATTACCATTTAGTTTCATGTGATAAATCCCTCGATGATTTATTAACATGGGATTTTGAGAATAATTGCAGAATTTAGTAACCTACCATTACACTGTTTCCATTTAAGTATCTTTCCAGTTTTTAAACAGGTAATAATTAATCTGTAATATCCCTGAATGAGCCAAAAAAGTGAGATTTTTGTTGATGGTATAAAATAATTACACGTGGTACTGAATCTTAAAGAACACTCATCTCGAAAGCATGCACAAGACAAGAAAATGCTCGATATTTCCAATTCAAGCATCTGGTGTTGTATGGAAAGAGAAACATAATTTTAACATCACGGTGACATTTCGGTTTTCCAGGCTCTTCTCATCATCAAATGCAATTCCCAATTCACAAGCAAATCAAATCCACAGAATGCAAATACACACACACACATGCACAGAAATCAAATATATATGGACGGCAGATTAGGGGGATCACATTTAACTCTAACTCACCGTGTACGCAAAACCAGTGTTGGTAGTTTGGTGCTTAAACATATGATGGCCCCCAAGTTATTTTCCAGCAGAACTATGGCACAGTTCCAGAAGGACCGGCTCCTCATTAACATATATTAAAATGATTTTGTAATTTCAGTTTAGCGGTAAATGGCGCATCACTTATTCATTCGCTTGCCTGAGCTTTGCTGGGACTCAGTGGCAACTATTGCCATTGTCAAACCCTCAATGCAAAAAGGTACCAAATTGAGCATGGCATTAGTTCAGGCGGGTCATGAAGTCAAGCTCAGCCCACAATCCCAGCTACATCAGCCGATCGCTGCTGATCTCGAGCCAGCCCACATCAGCTGATTCCCTTCTATGCATCCAATGCCTTATTTAAGCTGCTTTTGCCTGCCTACCCTCGCTGCTTGCACGCCGCCTCCACCCCAGCACCACCTTTTCATGCTGTGTCTGACTAATCAATGTCATTTCTGTTGTCATTGATGCCTGCTTCTGTACCCTAGGGTGGGGGGTCTTTTGCTGCTGCTCATGCACACATGGAAGGGCAGGAAGGTAGGCTCTCCCTGCCTTAGGAAGGGCGGGGAGGTCCCACACAGCCGTACCGCCAAATATATTTTACTGCAATTGGAATATAAGTTTCTTTGACTAAAGCGGTCCTGACTTGAATTGGGATTGAGATTGCGACCACAGAACTTCAAACTCGGTTGAAGTTGTAATCATTTGTAGCGCGCCGGTGGCTTCCATGAAAAGAAAAATAACTTGTGAAAATTTCGTTTTTCTGCGTCTACATGTAACAGTGGCGGATTTTGCTGCGCACGGCGACGCCCCCGGTCACTTGATAACGTTCCATATGGGGAGAGGAGACGCCAAGGCTCGCCGAAGCCGAGCGGAGACGGCGGGAGGCAGATGTTGGCGTCGTAAAGAGAGGGTCTGTCTGCGCGTTTGTCTATAATGCATTCTTTGTGTGTACAGTATGTGTGTATGTGTTTGAGTGTGTGGATACATACATGTGCTTGAAGGGTGTAATGTACCAGATGTCGTTTCCCTCCGGCGATACTTTCCACTCGGCAGGACAATACAGGGAGCGGCAATCTCTCCACTCGACAACTTCTTTATTCCTGTTTTGTTTGCTCTGCGTACCATATGTCTCCCTTCCGGTGGTATCCAGTACAGAGGGTCTTTATTTCCCTGCTGGAAGCCCCCAGGACCGCTGCCTACACGCTGCATTCATCCAAGATAGAACTCAACTTCAATCTAAATAGTCACTGTCAGTCATCTATCTATCTATCTATCTATCTATCTACTCTAGAATGAGCGACAAATCGTACCGTAATTACAGTAATAGTCGCGCTACAAAAATTTAACGATTAATGATGGAAATCTCAGTTATCAGTCAAGTAAAGTCAATTCAATTTTATTTTTATAGCCCTTAATCACAATACAGTCTCAAATGGCTTCACAAACCAACATTTCACAGAGAAATCAAAGACATCCCCTTAGTCTGAACCTCCAACCGGACCAGGAAAAACTCCCATAAAAATCCTTTGGGAAAGAAGGAGGAATCCACCTTCCAGGATGACCAGGCTGCAATGGATGCCCAGTGAGCAACATTAATAATATGAATCTTACAGATCAATCATACAATCAATACACAACATAAACAGCATAGTCATAGATCATTGAAATTGTATACTATACATTTATATACTATGCAATGTTAACCGTTAAGCTTCAGGCCCATTTCTTGGGTGTTGGGAGTTTGGGGGGGGTGGTGTGGGTCAGCAGATGGTGCCACATACAAGTGAGTTGAATCCCTTCCGGAAGGCCCATATACGCCCATATAGGCCCATATATGCGGATGAGGATCCATGAGAATATGTTTTCTGTGCTTTATTTTGCTCTTTGTATGTTATTTATTTACCAATTTTCTCCCTATTTAACCCCTGTTTACTGCTACTGTATTACCTCAGTGGTGACAGAGAGTCATAGCAATAGCAGCACAGCACAAGATGATCTCTCCATCTCCCTCGCTCACCCTTTCTCTAATATATGCCGTCATCCACTTAACATCGTCCGCTAAAATACCACACGCACAAAAAGAAATAACACACTTCAGTGCATTTTCTTCTTCTCTTTTAAAATTTTCATGCCCACAAATGCACTTCTGAATATTGAATATCTTACCTTGAATGGGGTTTTTCGTTCTCGTCTCCCTGGACTCCATCAGCTTAGCGGTAATCAATGGAAACCCTGTTCTTCAATCAATGCCACTAATCTATCGCCGTCTCTCTCGCCGGTGTCAAATAGTCCATTTTTCACTCGGAGTCAGCGCGCGGCGATGCAGAGCCGTGTTGACGAACGGCTCTTTAATTTACTTTGATGGAAGATGTGATGGAGAGGACGTCATCCTCAAGACGGGATAAGTGAAATAGAGAGGCAGAGAGTAGAATTAAAGAGAAAAAAATCGGAGATGTAGACTGTCTATCAATTTTGGGGAAAAAAATAAGGAATAATGACATACTGGCCAACTGACAGGCAGAAAGACTTGAACAATTATTGCACATTTTTCTTCTCATCATTATTTGCACGGTACCGCTCGCCGGCTGTGTTATTATTGTAATTATTGACAACTTATTTTCAATTTCACACACAGAGTGAAAAGACACGCAATGCCACATAACTTCATTACTGAGCGCCTTTAATACGTGCATGATCGATTGAAATAAACAAAGTCCCCAAAAATATGTTTTAGGGGATTAAAAAAAAAAACAACAACATCATTTGGAGCCAATCTTACCAAAAAACGCTGGCCTGAACAAAACCAGGCAAATGATGAAAATCAATGTTTCAAAAACCCCCCACAGCTTCAAAAAAAACCAATGCATTGTTGCCAACAATCAATGTTTGATTGATTGTTCTTCAAGTTTTGCTGATTACATCTGCAAAAAAAACAATGGACGACCAGTGCGGTTGTTTTACCGCCGACTGGTTTACTACCAAGTTTGGGAAGGTGTATATCTGAACACTTCGGAGGTTGTCTCAAACCTCCAGCCCGGTGTAAATAGCTCCTCAACGTGCTCTCCACGGCCCCCGCGGCCGCCTCTGTACGCTTCCCTCTGCCATTTTTAAAGTCGAATCCCTAAAAGCCACAATCATCGAAACGGCAGAAATGACAAGTAAAATAAACGAAAGGAGAGGAGCGGCGGAGGCGTCATCTCGGGAACAACAAACGCCGTGCTTCTCTCCCCGTACGCGACTCAACTACGCATCATATTGTGTCCATCACTCACGGCACGGGCGACCTTTAACCCCTTCATTACGGACTTTGTTTGCCGAGAGAACGCGCCGCGTGTGGGAAAACGCATATAAAGTGATTGATGTGGAGTCTATTTCCCCACTGGCTTCCTTAGATGGAGCATTATATTTCCCTAATTTACATAAACTATTCAAAATACACAAGACCAGATGGATGAAACCGAAAATCTGCATTACATCTACAGTAAACAACAAACACATTACATCTACACAAGCAAAGAAAAGGGTAGCACTAACAGGTGGACAGTATATGCACTGTATATATATATATATATATATATATTTATTTTTTTTCATATATACGACTGCTCCACGAGTGTATATATTGAAGACTTTAAAAATGGTTTGGAGCGCACAGAATGACTCTCCAAACAAAAAGGAATAGCTCCCTCATTTGCATAGACGTAATTAGGAAGAACATTTCCTGCATTCGCTTTTTGTAAATGCTCTTAGGAGCAGCCCGTCAGAGTGTCTGTTCCTAAAAGGTCCACTTTCATCTCCAATCCAATTAATACAGGGCCCACAAAATGGCCTTGGAGGTATTTTTTAGATTAGACATGAGCATATTAAGCGTGGAGGGATTTGTTCTGCACGGAAATCTGCCTTCCTCTGGGAGTTACCTACTTGACCCGGTAGATTGCTCCTCCATCGCTTCAGACACCACCTGCAAAATTCGCACCGAGCACCGAGTGGTTTTTCTTTCGCTCTTTTTTACGCAGGCGACCCAAAGTTCGGAGACCAAACTCTCAGGGAACGCCTGTACCCTCGCCGTCAGGACCCTCAACCCCCCCTTCTCTCTCTACTGCCACTGCTATTTTAACATCTCATATCTGAGATATTACGTTTCAGAATCAGAATCTGTTCGTTTGGCATTTGACAGGGACTAAGTGAGAGCGGTTGTTCTGTCGTGCTGGCAAATATAAGTATAATTGGGATAGTTCTAACAATAGTTTTGTAGAGGATGAATAAATATGCAGACAATAATATGAACAACGGTAGGCGAGCATGTCGAGATTATTTTTTATTTTTTATTTTCAGCTTGTGAGTCGGAAGTTGAAGTCGCTTCTTGATTCCAGACGCCTGAGTCATTTCAAAGATTTGTCTTCTATTCTACTTGATTCTAACTATTCTGTTTCTGGCGTTTTTTGTGGTTAACGGGACAGTGGTATAGAGGGATTTTTCAGTGGAAAAAGTGTGCCGTGAAGCGAAAAAGCTTGGCAAACACTGATCTAAAGGACTATATGTAAATGCAAACACCGAATCCACCGAATCCACGGGTGTTTTTGATACAGTGGAGCTTTTGGTTTCCCCGGCAATGAGTGTTTTCTATATCGCGAAACATCCGCTTTGCCCTGACCGAGCCGTCAAAACCATGCCGCCGATATCCGCATTCCGTGCTAGATTCTTAATTCCAAATTCAGAGAGGGAGGGGGGAGGGGGCGACATCTGTGATCAACTGTCAGGTTTTTTTCCTATTTTTTTTCTTCTCCAACATGCAACTCAATTTGAATGTCACCACTCAAGGAAGCAGCTTGGGGGCCTCTGCCGTAGCCTGGCGCGAGGCCGGCCCTCCAGAGTGATGGATGAAATGGCTTCCAGAGGACAGCGGCGCCGAGACATTGATGGACAACGTGATATTGCCGACCTAA
>OMKR01062478.1:0-11443 GCA_900302355.1 Cyttopsis rosea
ATATATATATTAATTTATATATATATATATATATAAATAGATAGATAGATAGATAGATAGATAGATAGATAGATAGATAGATTTATTAACAAATAGATAGATAGATAGATAGATAGATAGATAGATAGATAGATAGATAGATAGATAGATAGATAGATAGATAGATAGATAGATTTATTAACAAATAGATAGATAGATAGATAGATAGATAGATAGATAGATAGATAGATAGATAGATAGATAGATAGATAGATAGATAGATAGATAGATAGATAGATAGATAGATAGACAATGAGGTCTAATTAAATACATTTAATAAAATAAATACACATTAATCAAAGAATAAAATAAACAAATTTAAAAAACAAATGGAGGCGGCAATGCCCTAAACGTATGTTGCCATGACACCCTGACGTCATACGCACACCGGGGGCGCCGGTCGTTTACGTCAATTACGTCATTTCCGCTCCACCATCTTCCGGTCTGCACATGTGTTTATAAAGTGTGGACTTGCTTCTGCTCAGTAACACACTGTGTGAAGCATGGGCAAGTTAAACGTTGTAATCCTGAGGTATTTGTCGAGAGATGACTTCCGTGTTCTCACAGCGGTAAGTGGTAGCGCCGCGTGGAACAACTGTGCTACAAGCTATGGGGGCGATAGGCAAGGAGGCGACGCATTCGGGCCATAGAAGAGAGAAGCGTCAAATCCAGCTAAACATACTAGCAACAGCAGCGCTGTGGACTGAAAGAGTCGATTCGCAACCCAGCTTCATTTACTTGGCACCTTTCATGCAAACATGCAGCCCAAAGAAATATAAAAAATCAATAAAAGTCAATAGAATACATTAAAATAAACACCAGGGATGAAAGTAATATACAAACAATGATTAGGACTTAAAAACTAAAGCTGTAAAATTACTCCCAAGTTAAAAATCAATAAATAAAAGTCGATAGAATAAACGTAATGTAAACAACAACAACAATGATTAGAACCTAAAACCTAAAGCTATAAATGAGTCAGAGTTAAAAAGCAGGTTAAAGATTGAAGATGGGTCTTTAATTTCCTTTTAATCAGTACATCAGTTGTGCTGCGTTGTTGGCTGACGTGATCGATATCCCTAATAATTGTTTGTGTCCTTATTCAGGTTGAGATGGGAATGAAGAACCATGAGATCGTTCCAGTCAGTCTCCTGGCGTCCATCGCCAGCCTCAAACACGGGGGCTGCAATAAAATCCTGAGAGAGCTTGTAAAGCACAAACTGGTGGCTTATGAACGCACAAAGAGTAAGAACACAACATGGACTGTAATATTGACTGCGATACGGCTCGGGAGGTTTGACGGTTGCTATGGGTTGCTATGGACTCCGGTCTTCGTTTTTGGAGGATCGCTTCCATTCAATTGCATAGAGAAATGGCTAAAATATACGATATGTACACATATGGAGAAAGGAAGGGAGAAAAAGAAGGGTCGGGGTTTCACACGATGGTTGCGAGATTTTCAGAGGCAGTTTTTCACCTAACGAGTCTTCCAAGCCATCTTTTAACTCAAAAATGCCAACCGACATTCACAGTCAATGCGAGTGATTTCCTCCACATATGGCGGCTTGCTCCAGCGATGTGACGTCAGCTTCCCAAGCTCTATAGTGTAAGTTTTGAAGTTTTAAGTGAAGTTTTAATGTATGCTGATTCTGTGTTGTTTTGTCAGCCACGCAGGGCTACAGGCTGAACTATGGAGGCTATGACTACCTGGCTCTGAAGACCCTGTGTTCCAGAGAAGTGGTGGTCTCTGTTGGCAACCAGATGGGTGTGGGGAAAGAATCAGGTAATATTTGAGCCCACACATGCACTTACTCGTTACTTGGTATAATGACAAATATAATGCCAGTACTGCGATTTATAAAAATAAAAATAGTTATCCTTTTTAAATTACATAAATCGCATGCATTAGAACATCAACTTTGACAGTCCTGATTTTATTATTAAAAATATATCTGAATTCTTATTCACACTGGTTTTATTGTGTTTACTCCTCTACAGATATTTACATTGTGGCCGGTCCAGAAGGGAACCAGTATGCTCTAAAGCTTCACAGATTGGGCCGTACCTCCTTCAGAAACCTCAAGAACAAAAGAGATTACCACAAGCACAGAAAGAACATGTCCTGGCTGTACCTCTCTCGACTCTCTGCCATGAAGGAGTTTGCCTACATGAAGGTAATGTACAGGAACAAGTAGCTGATCTGTCACACAGGCAGGCAGCAGAGGCATCTGAAGTCTGTTGATGATATCCTAAATTGTCTCTTAAATGTGCAATAACATATTCTTGTGCCCTCTGCTACTAGGCGTTATACGACCAAGGTTTTCCTGTTCCCAAGCCAGTGGACTACAACAGACATGCTGTCGTGATGGAACTCATTAATGGATATCCTTTGTATGTAACTGAGCAACATAATTTCTTCTTGTTTTTCTATATTCTGTTTCATTACTCTTTCATTCTTAGCTAGATGTTTCTTTGAAAGCAATGGTTCTTTCTCTTAAGTATGCTGTGAATCCCTTTCAGGTGTCAGGTGCGTGAATTGCAGGATCCACCGGCCCTATACAACGAGGTCATGGAGCTTATAGTTAAACTGGCCAACCACGGCCTTATTCACGGAGACTTTAATGAGTTCAACCTCATGTTGGACGATCAGGACCATGTGACAATGATTGACTTCCCTCAAATGGTTTCCACATCACATGCCAATGCTGAATGGTCAGTCTCACAGTTGTTGATAATATTTTCAAACTATTGGCCCAATTAGAAAGAAATGAATAACTTTAATCTCTCTTACCTTTTCGTCTAGGTACTTTGACCGAGATGTCAAATGTGTCAGAGATTTCTTTGCGAAAAGATACAATTATGAGAGTGAGCTTCACCCAACCTTCCAAGACATCAGGTGACCTCACCTTTGACAAATCGTTATTAATGTTATTTCTCTCTCTATGACAATCACAGGGTTGGGATGAATTTTACTTTTTCATGTTCAGAATTATGATCTTTTGTTTTCACTACATTTTTTTTATAGACGGTCTTGCTCTCTAGATGTGGAAATTTCGGCCAGCGGCTTTACCAAAGATCTGGAGAGAGAGGCAGCCGTGCTACACCCAGCCGGACCCGAGGAAGATGAAGATGAAGATGAAGAGGAAGAGGAGGAGGAAGAGAAAGAAGAAGAAGAAGAAGAAAAAGAGCATGAAGGAACTAGAGAGGAGGAGGGGGAAAAGCAGAATTTTGATATGGAGGAATACAACCATGCTATGCTGGAGCTGGAAGGGATGAAAGTTAACGATCCAGAGATGGACCCTCATGATGCGGGGACAGAGAAGCAAACAAGGGAAGAAGAACAGAAAGAGACTGAACCTGAACCTGAACCAGTGGTTAGAAGTGACAACAAGGAAGAGAGGGACTTACAGGAAGAAGGGGAAGCGGAGGATTTTTGTCCAGAGCTACTAGACCTTTCTGCTTCAAATAAAGAGTTCAAACCCTTCAGGTACAGATGGTTAACATTTCTTTCTCCCACTGACGATCACCAGCCCCTGATCAAATGCTGCGAGTGTAATGGCTGCTCGTCTTGTCTTTTCTCAGAGCGCAATTTTAGAAATGTCCAGTGATTGCCTTGTGGTTTACAAATTCAGTGTTTTTCAGGTCTGTTCTGCCTGTAACTATTATTCAGTGTCAAATGAAGGTTTTTTTTTAAAGACCGTTGTAGCCGAAACATCTAAAGTAAATTTACTGCACTTTGTTGTAAATTGTGAAATAATGGCAGTTAATTGTGTGTGTTTTGCTCTACAGGGACTCAGACAGCCTCTTGCATGTGGCAGAGCACAGGAGGAGGATGGACAGTGAGGTCACAACAGGCAGCGTAGGGAGCTGCTCCACCATTCCACCGGTTAGTTACTAAGAGCACACAGTACACATTGAGGGGCTTTTAGAGGCTCCCAGATGCTTGAGAGCGGGTGTTTTGTTTTTGAGAGTGTGGATTGTTTTTTGCTTTTTTTGGTATTCAGTGTAGTCACAGATTGTAGCAGTTACCAGGGCCCCTTCTCCCCACAGACAATATCACAGGAAATCCTCCAGGTGGTGACAGAGTCTCCAATACAGCTAGATTTTTGCAGAATCTTGTGATGTATTTGGGGATGTAAACACTGGGTTAGATTGCTTTCTGGTTTCTAAATGTGAACATGTAATGATTTGACTAGATCAGTAGATCTAAAGACCACTCTCCTTATACAAGTATTTGATACACATAAGTGGTCGAGGGCGGTTCAACGTTAATACGACATTAATATGTCATCTTCCTTCAAGCACATGGGATTCTCCTGCTAACAGTGCTTCTGATATGTGAATTAAGGCTGGAATACTAAAGAGGGCTTAATTTAATTGACTAATTCCGAATGGAATTGACTCAGCATTTTGTCCACAACAGAGAGAACCTGCATGTGAGTTTGAAAGAGAAAAACTAATTGTGTGTGCATGTAAACAGACTCACTCCTGCATTCAATTTATTTCTATGTACCATCAATAATTTTCCCCAGGACAAATTAATATAATAATTTTATAATACATCAATTTAATAATAATTAATAATATCAGGGTTGTGTAGATCTATACAACCTTGATATGATAAGCAAATATTATTAATAACCCTGAGCAACTGGAACTCGTGGAGTTACTGTAAAGTATCTTTTTTGCAAATTTCACATGTTGGTGTAGCATCATTGCTAGTTTTTACATGTAAGGGCGCCTTTCATAAGATGCCAAAACAATTGTCCTGAAAACATAAGGTTTAGCCTAAAGAGTGTTAAAATATGTCAATGATTTATTTGCTTTTTTGGGGCAAAATGCAAAAAAAAACTACAAGAACGTGTTTAAAACCTGAAGAATCTCAATATGTTTGCGTCCTTAGGAAGTGGTTCGTCAGAAGGTGCAACGGCAGCTCAGCAAGCAGCAGAAAGTTGCACAGAGGAGGCGTCTGCAGAAGGGTGAGGCCAACCTGTTGACTAAAGCCAAGAGAGACAACCAGAATACCATCAAGTCCAGTATGGAGGGCGCCACCTTCTGGGGATAAATGGGATTTTGATGAACTTCTACTGGCAGAGAAATTGCATTTCAACAAAAACGTCTGCCTTGTTTCACTTTCCCCTAAACTACGGTGGTATAACTGTACTGCGTAATGGCAGTAAATACATTCATACAGTCATTCATCCAAGTTTTTGATGCTACAGAGTGGAAGGACACAGTGGCAGACTCCAAGAGTGTTGTTTTCTATAGCTGACATAAATGAATGGCATCCTCAAACTATAATTGTATTGTAAATACCTACTGTTCATATAAATCAAGCTGTGTGACAATAAAACCTGCCAAAAAAAGTCATAAATAAAGTAGTATTTTACACCACATCAAACCATAATTGCCCATGTTGTTTTTACACCCTCGTGCATAATGTATTTGGCAATTGTATAATAGATTAAAATATTTATGTGGGTGCAGATTTGAGGGTCCAACAGAATCCAAGTTCCTTCCATAGGAAGCTTTCACCCATGCTAGACTTCTCAGGTTCAAAGGTCTTCAACAATTTGATATGCATCTCAATGGATTGTCACATCCGCCCTCTTGGCAACCAATCAACACAATGGAGTCACTGAGACAGGCACAAACACATGTGGGAATAAACACTTCGTATTGATGTGTCTTGACGCACCCTGCAAAGGTGCTGAAGCACATGTCCATCTGGCATACACGGAACTGCAAAAAAAGAAATTTGGGAGCTAAGAAACCACCCCTTTCTCAGTATTTAGTTCATTAATGTGTAAGAGGCTTTCAGAGAGCGGCTGAATTCAGAGCAGAACAATGACCATTCATACTTTGTGGGTGAATGGAGCTCAGACTCTGCTCAGCGAGTGTGTGAACAGTCAACAGAGGGTTCCATCGCACCCACAATCATCTTTTCTTGTGCACCCCAGACTTGAGCACAGGATGTTGCAAATTGGACTTGAAGGAAGATAATGAGCAAAAAGATGGTGTATAACTACTCCATCCCTGCATAGACTGACTTGTTGGCACATATTCCTACTTTTTTGGGTTGCTTAAAAGTTCAATGGGGCAACTTTGCCTGTTTAGCTGTTTGACTCTGTTCAGGGATTAGCCAGCTGCATGGCCCGAAGGGAGGGGCTCGGCATTCCAGTGCAGGACCTGTGGGTGTGTTCATGTGAGTGAGTGAAAGAAAGTGTGTGTGTGTGTGTGTGGGTGGGTGGGTGCACACAAGTGTAGAAAGAGTGTGGGGCCCCTGAGCTAATTGGCAGTGCGGGTGACAAAGGTGGTCTGCTTCAGAGGGGAGAACCCCGGAGAGATGGTCACACAAGAGAGGAGGGAAGGACGGAAGGGAGAGAATTTAGGAGGAGGAGAGCGGGAGAGGGAAGAGGCATTCAGATGTGAGGCCAGCTCCTCGCCGACTTCCCACCCGGAGCCTGATGATGGGGGCTGCTCTTTTCTAGGGTCATCGATAAGCTGCAACTGCTCGGATTTGGATCAAGCATGTAGGAGCTGTAGAAGACGACTGGAGTGAGAGACTACAAAAAAAGAAAAGCGAGAAGCGAGCGCTGCATCAGCCAGGATGAGTAGAGAGAAAACTCAGGACAGCATCATGATGTCACACCTGTCACAGTGTGAGATGGAAAACGGGCCCAAAGACCGTAAGTATTTCAGAACCAATACATAAATAAAATAAGTGCCTTTTTTCTGTTTTTTTTTTTATGCCGTGTTTTATTAACAGAGATAACAACCCAGTTTTTTTGTTCTACAACTATAATACAAAGTATTGATATAAAAAATGTTGCATTGATACAAACACAAGATTAATTACATTTGTTAAGTCTGTCACCGTGGTCAAGGAGGGGCCTTCAGTCAGAGTTTGACTTGCAGTGAATTGATATTCTCTCATTGAAGGCAACAGGAAACCTCTAAACCCTGTTCAGGGTCAGAAACTGCTTGGGAAGGCTTGGGGAATGCTGATGTTTGCAACATTAGGCCTAGTGGTGGGGTGGTTCCCTGCAGAACATAATTCTGTTCAAATAAACCCTTTGGGGGAGTGTTTATTTCTCTCACTTTTTTATATGCATAGTTTTTACATACTTAGGTTCATACATATTCACATATTCAATTTGGAACAGAATCTAATCCAAAGTCCTCTATCTAATATATTAAGGAAATTCAAAGGAATTACGAATTCCTTTAAGCCGACTGTTAGAACTGTCTATTATTAAACACCTTTTTTTTGCAGTGCTAAATGCATTCCTATAACTGTCCCTCAAAAGCTTTAATTGCAAGCACAAAATAAGTAATCATCTCATCTGTTGCTTTTCTGCAGTGAATGTCGTAGCCATGCTCCATCATTTCTGGCAGAAGAAGCAGCTGAGCCCGTCGTACGGATCCTCCAGTGAATCGGAGGAGTCCGGGACGGAGCCACTCGGCCAATCGGAGAGCCTGCTGCTGTACGAGTCCGCACCGTCCCCTGGTCCGCCCTACGTCTGCTATGTCACCCTGCCAGGAGGGAGCTGCTTTGGAAACTACAGGGTGGGTCCATCGTCGCATCTGGGACAACCTGCCATGACACAAACAAAATCAAATTAAAAGGTTATATGACAGTTATACCACACGCCAACACATAATACTGTTTGTCACACACACACACAAACACACACTTCAAAGGCTGTCGTATATTGGCTTGGTTTTGGTTTCTGTCCCCGGACTCCTTTCAGTAGGCTCATTGTAACCCAGACTGTTGCCCCCGGCTCAGAACAGGCTTAATATTGGTTTTGTGTGACTGGCTGCTATGTGCTAATCTCATCACTGATTTGATTTCTGATCCCATGATCTCCACTTGTAAACTCAGAAGTGTCGAATCTCAAGTTAACTTAACAGCCGAAGCCAAGTTGTTAAGTTGTTAAATAACTTTCCAACCTTTTTTCCCCCCTTCTCCCGCTGTTCTTTCCTACGTCTCCTCCATCCCTAGCTGTGCCAGACCCAGGCGGAGGCCCGCAGGGATGCGGCGCGCGTCGCTCTGATGAACTCCCTGATGAACGAGCTGCCGTCTCGACACATCAGCCCCCAGTTTGTCACTCAGAGTCTGAAGCAAGCAGCCACCGACAGCGCTGTAAGCCTCAATGCAAATAAAACATCATTGGCATTTGTTTTTTTCCACTGGGAGTCACAGCAAATTAGCGAAAAGATTGTCGAGTCTGAATTCCTAAAACAAAGCCTGGCCGTCTTTACAGGTCTCTCTGGAGGATGCGTGTGATCCAGGCACCAGTATAGGGACCTACAGTTTGCTGCTTCACTCCTACACAGGACGGACCATGCTGGAGTTCCAAGTAAGTTGACTCCCATTATTATGGGAGTCATTTTGAATGTAAATCATGTGGTGTCATGTGGTAATACCCCACAAGGGTTCAGGCCTTGTGAGTCGCTAATTAGTACCAAAGGGATAGTGAATGGTGTGTATAAAAGAGGCTTCCAAGAAAAGATTGTCTTATTGGATTTTGCACTTTTACAACTCTCAAGGCCAAGTCTGACACATATCTTCCAAAATCACGATGCACTTTAGTGGAATGTGATTCCCCTATCGAGAGCTCTTATTATATGTAAACTCTCTCCCACCTTATTGGTTTAATGTCTGAGAATGTCCTGGTCAGAGTCAGACCCCGTTTCATACCACCCGCAGCAGAAGGTGGTATGAAACACCTCATATTTCTACCTTTATGTAAATAAGCACATCTGAACACAGTTATTAGCTAAAGGAAATTACTTAATTATGTTCATACGAAAAAAGCCACACAGGGACATTCCACAGAGACATTCCAAGTAACATAAACTTACACACCTGCGTGTTCATGTGCTCGTGAATGCACACACAGACTCTCTCTCTCACTCTCTCTCTCTCTCTCTCTCAAACACACACACATACACACATGTTTTTATAAAATTTTGGAAAAATAGATGATAAATTTAGTGAAAAAGAAATGGACGGGTGAACAAGACCTCTGATACAGTCTACTGTATTTCTCTCATTCTCATTGGGTCAGTCTGAGCTAACCTATAGATTCTTCTTGTTTTGTTTTGTTCTTCTTGTTCTTTAATAGCATCATCTCTAATGCAGGCACTGTCTTTGAAATCATAGCTAAGCCTACCCGGCGTAGGAAGATTTGGAATATCGTTTCAAACTATTCATGCGCAGTTTTATTGTGGCTTGAAGCAATGTTCAGATAATACATTATCTTTGTCAGAGGTAGTCACACAATTCCAGTATGTGTGTACTAATGATCCAAATCATGAATCAGGGGATTTAATTTCTCTCTCCCTTCCTCTATTCCCTTTACTCCATAATGGCTTTCACATTTGTTTTCAATCTGTCTTGTTTCTTGTAGGAGATGATGACGGTGTTCCAGCTGTTACACTGGAACGGGACATTGAAAGCTCTGAGAGAAAGGCAGTGCTCTCGACAGGTACGATTCTCCCCTAAAACACATATATATGTATATATATATATATATATATAAAATACTTTCTGCTTAGCGTTATATAAAAACCTGAGCTCTATTAGCCGCTTGGATTATAAAAGTTATTTCTGCTCCTACTCGCAGAGCGTGATTGCCTATTACTCCCAACGTGGACTGGATGAGTACATGCGCAGCAGCATGGCTCTGGATTGGCTGGGACGGGAGCAAAGGTCACCAGGGCGACTCGGGGAAGAGCTGCAAGTGGCGCGGAGAGAGCTGGCCTTGGCCCGACGGCGAGGCACTGAACTTCGCTTCTACAAGGAGAAAACAGAGATCCTCAGCTTGGCACTGAGCCAGGCATGCCCAAGCCCGAGCCCAAGTCACCCAAGTCATGAACTTCTATGGCAATCGCCGAGTCCCATTTATAACCAACAGCCTTTATACAGCCAGGACACGCTGGCCTGGATCACCCCTCCCGGCAGTCCTTCGTCTACCTTCCGTATGAACGCTACATTCAGAGGCCATCTTGGCTCTGACACACCCAAAACTGTGCTGCAACGACATGACACAGCGAATGACCCTGCCTCCAAAAATCCCTGAATAAGATGAGTGTCAGGCAGTACAAGGCATCCGCCCCATGGGGTTTATTGGATTGGAGGGGGGCGGGGGGAAATCCGAATTTAGGCGGAGGAGCCCACAAATGGCTCTGGAGCTTTCAAAAGATGAAAATTGAAAACATGGCTCATACAAACGTAGGATGAAATGCCTGTTTTTAAAAGGCAGTCACATGGCTTGGAAAGCGTCTCTAGGATGTATTCTTTGGTTACTTTCAATAAGCAGCTTGAACATTGACTAACAGTGATATTGATATGTGAAAAGGAGTCTAACATACTTTAGTTTTAGGAATTAAGTTTAGTAATCAAATTACCAAGAATTCTTTGGAGTAAAAGCAGTCTTGCATCATGGGGAAACTGCAATGCTAGTTTCTATCTGTTTCTATCTGTAGTGATAACTACACAAAATTATCTGTGCTAAAAAAAAATGGAATTCATCTTTACTGTCTACCCCAATTTTAGGCCATAAACAATGTAAATATCACATCAAACTAACTGGAATTCTTTTTCGGATCATCTAATTGATAGCCCATGCTTACATGCTCAGGTTTGTTTTTACGACAGATGCAGAAGTGCAGTAGCACTAGGAGACTTTTTAAAGGGAATATGTTTATAACATGTTTTGTTTGTAGCCAAGTGTCTGGGCATTGATGTAGACCTGTATCACATTAGAACAACTGATCATCCACGTTAACAAGGTGTTTCTGGGGATTCAATGCAATTTGGAATGAATATACGTATGTTTCTTCAGTAACCAGTATTACAGAGTATGCATCCTGCAGTGATGCCGTATCACAATCTAAATGTCTTTTTCCCCCTGTCCTCTACATTGTGAACACGTGTAATCCGAAATGATCATCTTTCTTTGGTAGTGGAAAATAAATAATGAACTTGTGTAACATAAATTAAGTTTCCCCCTCAAATCAAGTTAAGATCTGTAGCCTTTTGCCTGCAGGTCCAGCTGTGTGCAAGGATGGTTCCCGTGAGACCCTCGCTGACCAGGGCACTAACTTCATGTCCCCCTTGCTTAAACAGCTTCATCAAGTACTGGGAATCAGGGGTTTGGGAACCAGTCCTTATCATCCCCAGACGGATGGGGATGACCGAACGCTTCAACCAGATGCGCAAAGGCAGTTTGTAAATGACATTGGTTCTGAATGGGACCAATGGCTTCCCTACCTCCTGTTTGCAAATAGAGAGGTACCCCAGGCCTCTAGTGGTTTCTCCCCTTTCAAACTACTCTATGGGTATTCTGTGTGTGTGTGTGTGTGTGTGTGTGTGTGTGTGTGCATGTCTACT
>OMKR01062481.1:0-10987 GCA_900302355.1 Cyttopsis rosea
CAAAAATAGTGGCGTAGAAAAATAGTTTTGAAAAAAAAAATTAGGTCGAGTCCTCTGACGTAACACCCGGTGTTCCCCGTGTTGCCCTGGAAGCTGTAGCAGTAGAGGTGGAAGTTGTAGTAGTAGAGGTTGTAGAGGTGGAAGTAGTAGTAGTAGAGGTGGAAGTAGTAGAGGTGGAAGTTGTAGAGGTGGAAGTTGTAGTAGTAGAGGTGGAAGTTGTAGAGGTGGAAGTAGTAGTAGTAGAGGTGGAAGTAGTAGAGGTGGAAGTTGTAGAGGTGGAAGTTGTAGTAGTAGAGGGCGTAAAGGTGGAAGTTGTAGAGGTGGAAGTAGTAGTAGTAGTAGTAGTAGAGGGGGTAGAGGTGGAAGTTGTAGCAGTAGAGGGGGTAGAGGTGGAAGTTGTAGCAGTAGAGGGGGTAAAGGTGGAAGCTGTAGCAGTAGAGGGATAAAGGGGGCGGTTGTAGCAGTAGAGGGGTGAAGGTGGAAGCTCTAGCAGTAGAGGGGGTTACCAACATTAAAATCAGGGATTTCTCTGGGTTTGGAAGTTTGAAACATTTGGGATCATGTCAGGACACAACTCAACAACATATAGAACACAGGTCTAGTGGTTTTTAGAAATTTTAATGCGGAAAAGTAAACCAAAAATATTTAGAGAGGGCTCTTTTCAGTGAGCAAAGCTAAATGAGAATTGTAACTGAAACATTCAAACGCTCTTCATTCAGTTAGAAAAAGACAATGGGACAAGGAAAAGTTGATGAACATATAAAATACTATTTTAAATGACGAGTCACTCCAGTCATTTGCTCGTCGCCACTAACTCCCGTGGCTCACGGGCTGAACTGAGACTCCAATCTGGAACGAAAACGGCCTAGAGCCCAGAGTCCCTAACGGAGGCAAACGGACGACACCCGACCTCTGAGCCGCTAAGGAGACCGGCGGCGAGCGTGATGGTTCAGACGCTGTCGTCACAAGTTAAAATTCCAGATTGTTCCGTCCGTGTCTGCAAAGAGATAAGTCGTTGGATGAGAACTTCGTCCGGCACAGCGCCGATCGCTGGAGTGATGAAGGAAAACTGCTTTTATGAAAAAGAAAAAAATCGACACAAATTCACGAGGTGCACGAGGCTCCGGGTACTTGTACTAAATTTTTTTTGTATAGGGCCAAATTATTATTTTCAGTTTTTATTACTTTACTGTGTTCGCCTGGTGTGAATATTAAAGGAAGAGTTCAAACCAGATCTGTTGCTCTTTCTCGAGAGGGAAAGGGAC
Organism: Cyttopsis rosea; assembly: GCA_900302355.1. Lineage (NCBI taxonomy): Eukaryota > Metazoa > Chordata > Actinopteri > Zeiformes > Parazenidae > Cyttopsis > Cyttopsis rosea. Next base: position 1,266 of record OMKR01062481.1, read on the forward strand.
AGTCACCCTTCCCTGCAGGACATGCATTAGAAATGGCCCGAATGAGGGCAGCGATACAGAACGAAAGATTTGGGCCTATCAGTGTCTGATGTATTTGTGATGTCACAACTCTGCCCCTGTGAAGCGTTGAGCATTTAGTAACAGAAGAGGGCGATAATGCAACAATACAATTGGATAGGAGCCGACATTAAAACACAAGAAGAATCTGCCATACGTTTTACACCAAAGAATAAGAAGACACATTCACACACACATATCGATGAAGTTCCCCGTCATTTATCTTCATGATACAGAGCAACCGGTGACCTTCATAACCACAACGCTCTAATCTCTGCACTGTCTCTGTTGTTTGCAGCCATGAGAATCTTTTGGACCAAGGCAGGTGTTTTAGGATCGGTGTCGATGGCTTTTGGTTCGATGCTTTGGTCACAGAAAAAGACACAACCGGATCGCGACTCTTTGGGTTGCACCAACATGAGCGCAGACTCCCCCTATGAGCTCAAACTGGTCCAGGTCCTGTTCCGGCACGGGGCCAGGACGCCGCTCAAGTCCATTCCAAATGTCATGGAAGTAAGACTCCTTGTTGCTTTTCCTAAAAACAAGAAAGAAAGAAAAGGTACACGTGGCCGAAGCTTGAGTAAATAAAATGCATCAATCTTTTCTCCTAAAGGTCCAGTGGGTGCCCAGGCTGCTAGAGCCTCCGGCGCACACCCAGATCAACTACGTGGTGACGGACCTGCAAGGAGGCCCGCGGCCACCGGCGCCCGTGGAGGACAGCTACAGGAGCAGCACACTGACCGTGAGTAGGTGTGTGGTGTGGTGCTGTCTCGTTTTGAAATGCCAGGAAATTTAAAAAAAAATCATGGAATTTGTGGACAAGCTCGAGAAGATGGAGACGAGGCCTATTCAGTGAGAGAGGGGAGTCAAACACGAGCGGTGCGGACGACATTCCAGTCCAGCAGCAATCTCTCCAAATCGCCCAAACACACAGCCGGGCTATCGGTCCCTTGCGCAAAAACTACAAGAATTCAGAATCCAAACAGTCCACGTGCAAAAATCCAAAAATGTCTACAAATGAAGCACTCTCAAAAGAATAAAAGTTGCTAAACGGCAGCTTAAGAGCTATTCAGACTTCCACGCTTTCACCGTGCCTCCTCTATCTCAAGTACGATGAATAAAGTTGGGGTTTAGCTCACTCACTCGGTCTAACTTGAAAAGCTTCCCGTTCCCCTCGCCTGCTTTTTTATTTACCGTTCCGTCCTGTTCTTTGGCCGCGGGCAGGGCGGCACGTTCCCGGGTCAGCTGACCACGGTGGGCATGCAGCAGCTGTACGAGCTGGGAGAGACGCTGCGGCGGAGGTACATCCAGCAGAGAGCCTTCCTCAGCCCCACCTTCAGCCCCACCGAGGTCTAGTAAGTCTGACTCCACCATGTTCAGAAAGAGTTAAATCACTTATTTCTCACTTCGGTACCACTTTGGGATTCAGAGTCTTATCACCCAGAGACCCTTTGCTATTTTCAGTTTGGCCGTCTTCCACGGCCCACTTTTTGTCTCTCTCTTTCTGTCTCTCAGCATTCGTTCCACTAACATTGTGAGGACCATCGAATCTGCCAAATGTTTGGTCGCAGGCCTGTTCCAGCAAAAACAAAAAGGTAGCTCGGGCGTCCATAAGACGGTGTATTTCCTGTCCGCTGATGTGTAGTTGTAATGTTTTATTCGTTTTGTTGTTTCTCCACCACCTCCTCACCATAAGAAATTGTTCCAATATTTACAACGGAGGCCCAGTCTGAAATCCTGTATCCGAACTACAGCGGATGCAAGCTCCTCACAATCCGCGGAGGGTAAGAGGAGCACCATTTTTCCTAAACAGAAACTTAGTGCAGAATCCCAAGCTTCCAGTATAATTGTGTTCTTCTCAGGCACCGCTGGGCAGAGTCGTCCACCTTGCCGGGCATCGCTGCCGACCTGCAGCGCATCCAGAGCGCGCTGGGCATCGCCGGCCACCAGCGCGTCGACTTCATCCTCATCAGGGACGACATGGTCGCCAGAGAGGTGAAGCAGAACGGCAGAGCAACACTGAAGTCACACTCGACACAGTATTCGATACTCTTACAGTATTGGATCTGTAGTATTGCTGGGCGATATATCATTATAATATCAATATCGTGATGAGACTAGATATCGTCTGGGATTTTGGTTCTCTTAGTATTGCGATATAGTTAAATGACGTAATTACAACGAAATAATGCAACTTTCTGAACTTCATAGACTGTCCTAGCTGTTCTAATCAACACCTCTACCTGCTTGGTCATAATATCGACGTCCACAATATCAAATATTTCTTGTGTGTAAATATCTCATGAAAGCACCAATAGTCATCACCAAAACATTGCCAAAATATCTATATTAAGGTTTCAGTCAAAAATATTGACATTTGATTTTGACAATCATGGATTGTTTGTTATGCTTCGAAGGGATTTTATTTATAAAGCTAGACAGAAAGGTTGTTTTATTATCAAGCATTATCACCTAAAATGAAATATACATTCAAGGTTTCTGTTGCACTGTCCCTTCACGTTGCTACAACATTCCTCTGTTTGTTGAAAAAGACATCAACCAAGTTTTTATGAAACTGCATTTGGGCGCCTTCATCTCACGTCACCGCTGTCTATCTTTTGTTAGTTTTTCACGTCTTTGCTTCTTCCAGACGCACGGGCTGCCGTCCCCGCCGGTGCTGGACACCTGGAGGAACACGGTGGAGCAGCGAGCCATGGACATGATCTGCCACATCTATGAGCCCGGCAAGAGGTGAGGCTCCTTCTCTGACGCCGGGAGCCGATCCGCCCACAGGGGAGCAGATCCACTCCTTTCGACAAATTATGTTTTTAAATCACTGCGCGTGCTCGGGCCCTTAGGGAGAACCTGCAGCTGTGCGTGGGGCCACTCCTGCACACCCTGATGCTGAACATGGAGGAGAAACTGCACGGGGCCTCGTCCGAGCCAAACCGGTGAGACCCCCGAGGACGCATCCACCTAAAAGTACGTGCGTAAACCTCTGTGACCTCTTGTTTCATCTCTCTCTCCCCAAACAGGAAGATGTTCTTGTATTCGGTGCACGACACGACTCTGATGCCTTGCCTGATGGCGCTGGGGATCTTCGACATGCGCTGGCCGCCGTACGCGGCCGACATCACGCTGGAGCTGCACCAGCACAAACGGACCAAGGAGGCCTTCGTCAAAGTGTCTTACATCGGACAGGTGGGAAATACTTCTGGTTTGGTGATGTTCTGTAGATTACTTGAGTCAATCCCATTTATAGAAAAGAGGAGAACGGACACAGCTTGACGTGAACTGACACTGGACACACTTTGGACACAATTTGGACACACTGGACCAATTTACCCAGAACACAATGTGAAACGCATCCTGACAAAGCAGCCATCCTGCCTCCTCACCTCATATCTGCTGCTGTTGTGAAAGTTCATCAAATTCTTGTCAGTTTTCAGCCTCCAATGCTTCCAAACTATATAATTTTTTTTATACTGACCCGAATATAAGATTTGTTTTCAACAAGTTTGCGAGAAAAGTTGTTTTTTCGTGATCGATTTTAATCAGAAACGCACATTCGATGCATTAAAAGGAACATTAGAAGAGTGTTGGATGCGGAACTGGACAGAGACACAGATGGGGACAGCGGAGTCTTGTGATTGGGTCGCTCGCTCCATGTGAAGGGGGCTGACGTCAGACGAACTTAACCCTTTATGCGCTTGTCCCGGCAATGTTAAAAGATATTGAAAACATGATTTTATTTAAAAGATGATGAAACAACAGCCTACCTTGTTTTATTCAATGTGTTTTTTATTTTCAAATAAAATGATTTTCTTTATAAAAACAAGATTTGTTCTTCAAAAAGTATTTTTCCAAAAATGATTCTTGAAAAAGGGGTATAAGCTTATAATCAGGGTCGTCAGGATTGTCTTATATTCGGGTCAATACGGTTCATATACTGAATTTATGCAATTTAGCATTTTTTGTATGGAGTGAACGTTAATAAAAGATTGATTCTATGGATTTTTATCAATATAGTCATTGTTTTTTTTTTTATTGAAGTAACGTGACAACCCCGTGTGTCTGTCTGTCTGTCTTCAGGACCAGCTGATTGCAGGTTGCAGCGGTGTCTACTGTCCCGTGCATGAGTTCAAACGTGCGCTCTCGGCCTACGCTCTCACCTCCGAACACTACCGGTCGCTCTGCAACGACACCGAGGGGGCGACGAAGCCCTAGAGCCTCACGTCTCACTCTCAATAAAGCACCACGTCCACCCATCACACTGTCAGAGCGCACTCCAGCTATCTAAACTTGAAACACAGGTACTGGATTCCAGCCCCATCCTAGAGATCCTGCATTCTAGACTCTTTGTTTACTATCTCATGTGCAACTGCTGACACTAGCTTGGCCTTCAGCTGCCATCGGAGTTTGACTGAATTCATTCAACAGTCGGTAAACAAAAACCCGATAGGATTATATGCATATTGATAAGTTATCTGACGCTAAATGTGTGAAGAATTGAATGTACCAAATCTGTTTAGCCAGGGTAACATCGTCACACATTTTAGTTTAGAGTGCTGGTCACTGAGCTAAATGAATGGACAAAAGGTCAGCACTCATCGCCGTCTGACTCAGATCTACATGCTGCAAGAACGCTCCGAACCAAAGCTCCAATCATTCCTTTGGGAAAACCGCGTCCATCATGTTTTGTATATAGTGTCCTCCGTGTTCAATTTCAAAACTCTTCTAGTTGATTTGATGACTAGGTGCAGTGTGTAGAATTTAGTGGCATTTAGAGGAACAGACTCAGCAGAAATGGAATATAATGTGTATTAATTGGTGTATAATCACATGAAAATAAGAATTTGTGTTTTCCTTAAAATGAGACATTTATCTGTACATGGGGAGGGGGTCGCCTCCACGGAGGCCGCCATGTTTCTACAGTAGCCCAGAACGGACAAACACTGGCTCAAGAGAGGGCCTATCGCGCTTTTCCTACATGGAGGGGTAGTGAGTTGGTTGCAATCTGCAACCTCACCGCTAGATGCTGCTAAATTCTATACACTGCAACTTTAAGTGAATGAAATAGTAGGTGCCTTCTTTTGAAGATGTTACTCAATGTGGAGGATATATGCATGAACCTAAGCCCGATACTAAAAACTTGAGTGATTATTGTTGCACAAAACCTCATGGAGATTTTCCGCCCCTCGCATTGCGTCAAAATACATATCACGTTTGCTTTGGATTGGTGAGAAATAAAGATATCCGGCGACCCTGTGTGGCTGTTTGAAGCGACATATAGAACGAGGACAGCACCTTGAGCAGCCAACACACACACGCGCAAGCACGCACACACACACACACTGTAGACAACATGTATATACCAAAACAATATCTTTTATTTGTAGTCCATCACCACAGCCTTGGTAGGCTATTCTGCACCAAAGCCAATGGAGAAACACATGACAAGCTTATACAATAGAAGGAAGGAAGTCAACTGGATGGAAAAGCAGTTACGTGTTTACATTTCTGCGTGTCTCGCTCTGCACATCACGCCTGCCCTGCTGACGGGAAACCAGATCTAACTAGTCTAGTTCTACAACACCTGGCAAACCTGCGGCGGCGTTGAGCCAATCCTGTCCCATTCTGCTGACCACCTTTTGTGTTTTTTAGGGGAGTTGGGGTTGTTTATTGCTGTGGGAATGATTTCTACCCAGAGTCAACAAGAGAATCCTAACAAAAACAGGAACACAACAGGAACAAGAAGCAGAAGAACACACATAGCACATATCTGGGTATTAGCGGTATTATTCACGCGGGGGGTGGGGCGGTGATGCCTGAGAGCTTTGGAGCACTACATCGAATTAGGAGATTATCACAGTGCTGCAAGGCTGTCAAGAAACTCACGCTCTAATGTTGTTCTCAATGATACAATGGAGAAAGAAGACGCTTTCTGCAGACGGTCCATGTTTGTGCTTTTTTTAATAATACTATTATCTTAATGAGGTCATAGTTTGGTTTGTTATACACTGGAGTTACAAAGGAAAATTAAAATAGACTAAAATTCGAATAGCCCACCAATGGTAAACAGTACAGTATTTTTAGGGGGCATTCCTCCACCAATGAAAGTTGGGTAAGAGGAGCTGAGAGGTCACTGATAGAATGCCTATACAGACAGACACACACACACACGTACCACACACAGTCTCTGCCTCACGCACACACATCCACACACAGGTATATACTGTACAGAAACAGTCAAAACAATGGAGCGAGAGACAAGATGGTGATCCACTAAAGTCTTCACAAAGCACAAATTGTCTTTATTCCTTTCTCTTGTTCCTTACCACTTTCATGACAAATTTGTTGTTTGTTTTTTTTATTTGAAAAAGTAGACATATACTGTAGCATCTCCACGCTGACTTTTAGTTAGGTTGATTCCTCTTTGATGTTGAAGTCATTTTTATAGTCAGATAATCAAAAAACACAAGGAACAGTTTTTTTTGCAAAATTGATGCACAACAATCCCATACATTCTGAAGTTCATGAGTCAAAATTGAAATGTTCTTGTGGCAAAGGTACTCCGCTCTGGGTCCGACCGAGTCTCTGCTGGAATAGTTCCCCACAGGACATTACTGGGTCACTGTTGGCTCCACGCCTTTCATTTCCCGGCACACCCCGTCTCCTCTTGTACTTCCTTTATTTGAGTCCATCTCCTCCGCACGCCACGATCCCTACTCCACTTGTGTAACGTCTTAGAACATTCTAGATACAAGGTTTGTGTTGGATTAGAACATTCCGGGGCCCGGACTGAACCCCATGTCCATGTCCATGCCACGTGGCCTCATCTGGCCCCCCATCATCATCGTCTGCTGTGGTGGGCCGCCCATGCCCTGCAGTGACATCATCATGTTAGGCGAGCCACCGGGGCCCGGATGGGCCATTTGTCTCCCTTGCATCATCCCCCCCGGGCCCCCTGGGGACATCATCCGGTGCTGGGGACCCATCATGCCTTGGCCCATGAATCCCGGGGGCCGCATCGGGTTGTGGCCCGGGTTTCCCATGGGCATGTCTTGGGGGCCCATTCCCCCACCGGGCCCCCCGGGCATCCCACCCATCCCCTGCATGGGCATTCCCATCCTCGGGGGCCCGTCGCCCATCATGCCCTGCATGGGGAAGCCGGAGGGGTGTGGCGGCTTGCCCCCCGGATTGTCTCCCCCTCCCCGGGGGAAGTAGGACAGAGTCTGGCTGGGCTTCTCTGAGGGGATGATTCTGGAAAGGTCGAACTCAGGAATACCGGACGCTCCCGGGCGCATCACCTCATGAAGGTCGGCGTCACTGAACCCACCCTGCATGTTGCTGAACTCCGGCCCTCCAGGAGTATTGGGCTTGCACATACCCCCGTCCCCTACTCCGCCGTGGGGCATGTTCCCCATCCTGCCCCCCATAGGACCCCCCTCGCCTTGGAAGCCCATGGGATGGCCAGGGAAACCCTGAGGACCAGGACCATTGTGAGGGGAGAAGGGGCCTTGTTGGGAGGGGGACTGAGTCAGCGGGTAGCCCTGCCCTCGGTGAGGGTAGCCCATGCGTCCCTGGGGCATCATCTGGGGGTTTGCCATACCAGGATCTTGGGCATTGGGGGGTATCATCATGCCGTGAGGCATCATGCCAGGACCCATGTTCGGGGCATTGGGAGAGGGCATCTGAGGGGGCATTCCATGGGAGAGGGGCTGGGAACCCATGGGAGTCATGCCGAGAGGGCTGAGGGCAGGCATGGGACCAGAGTTGCCGGGTCCCATCATACGGGGATTACCTTGGTGGTGGTTCATTCCCATACCTGCAGGGGGCAGAAGAGAACAAAAATCTGTACCACAGAAATAAAGCCTCTCACTTTGTTATAGGATACATGTATGGAATAAGTACGGATATATAGGAATAAGTATGGATTCCCTCCAAGGTAAGTGGAAATTAAACTACATGCAGAGATGCTAGTGACAGTCATGAAGTATTATTAATCCTGCATGTGATTCAATGTAAAAATGTGTTGCAATACTTAGTAGGAGTAGGAGTAATGAGTAGTAATGTCATATCTGTGAGCAGTCTGTAATCATTTCTTTTAGGAAAGCTTAAAAAATTGTCTTTAGATCTAGAGACACTCGACTTGCATGACGTACGACAGTCAAGAAGTTCCAGGAACTTCTGAACAGACTAAGTTACCACAGAGTGTACTTGACAACTGTATAAACATATAAAGTTTACTATTAAAGAAAAATATAAATGGCAATGATGCAGACATTTGCTCTGTGACATTTGGATGATTCCAGAGATTAGGCCTTCGCTAGCTTCACAACTCTCTGAACTTCGTGGCACATTCCAGGGTCGAGTGCAGCCTGCAAACACCAGTTCAGTCGTGGAAATGAATGACTCACCCATTTCACGGCATAAGTGCACTGTGACCACTTTGCACTGTACTTGCTGTATTTTGCTGCAATTGATAGCACATAAGTAGCCTAATGGTGCGATCGCTCACACTCCGCACACTTTGGAGCAGGAGGCCGCAGCGCAGCTGAGAATGAGAGCGGAGCTTTGAGGGTTTGGGTCTAAAAGCCAAAGAACTGTCGGGCGTAACTAACTTTATTTACTACTACACTACGACATGTTTGGATTGTATGTTGACTGGCTCAAAGTCAATAAGCCTAATGTCCAATTGTATTTAACAAAGGAAAATGTTAGGATGGATAAAGACATTGCGCAATAGTGATAAGCTATGATAACTGAGTATTTACAGTCATAAAAAATAATTCTAATACAAGTTGAAAAAAATAATGTACATAATTTAAGTGGCAAGTCTGTGTGTGTGTGAGGAGTGTAAACACACATCATGATGCTGTTAAAAGACAGCATTGTGATTATCACTATTTTATTCATCAATTTAGTTATTGTTCTGCCATCCCAAAAAAGATGCCCCCCCCCCGTAGCCCTCTTACCGTTGTTGTTCATGGATGGCAGGTTGGGGGAACGCGCCGGGGGCGAGTCGTCGTCTGAACTCGCCACCGTCTTTATGGCATCGTGGTAGAGCGGCGTGGAGCTGGGCATGGCGAATTTGGACATGCGTGACATCATGATGGAGAGAGGATTCTGGGATAGCGTCGGCTCGGGGGGTATGGTGTAGGGGCCGCCGGACGGGACACCGCCCGGGAGAGACATGGAGCCCGACGGGGCCCCCGACGAGGGAGGCGCCGAGGGAGGGCCGTTGCCGCCTGGAGAAGCGGGACAATAAAAACACTTTGCATTTGTGAAACATGTATAAAACGATGAATGATGAATAACCAGAGATGACGATACACATTTAGTGACATTTTACTTTTGGTGCCAGAAGGGGGCGCCGCTGGACTATTGTGCATTGTCCTCCAACACCAAAGCTGTGGACACTTAAAGGAGCGATCCATTAAATAAGACATGCAGACCATGTTGAGGAGGACTCAACACTTTGTATGTGTTGGCATGAAGACTCAACAGTATGCTTTTGGATCAGTGTTTAATGGAAATGGTTATTTCAAGTTACACTGGTGTGACTTTTCTCTACAGTATGGATTTATTTGCTTGGTCCATCAATGTGCTCAGTGATGTAGGTTAAATATTAGGCTCCAATAGGCTCCGTGCCGCCACCGTGC
>OMKR01062483.1:1873-17361 GCA_900302355.1 Cyttopsis rosea
AAAGTCACATTGAGGCCACCCTCTCGTTCACCGGAACAAACTCCAAACGAGTGGCTCCGAGCCGGGGGCTGGTAAGTATCCCCCCCGCCCGGCGTCTCTCCCCCTGTGCGACTCCAGAGTAGGACAGAGTCCAACCCTGGTCGAGAAGTTTGGTTCCAGAGCCGGTGCTGTGTGTAGAGGTGAGTCCAGTGATGTCCAGTCAGTATCTTTCAATCTCCCGCACAAGCTTCGGCTCCTTCCCCGCCAGAGAGGTCACGTGACATTCCACGTGGCAAATGCCACTTTCCATTTCCCAGGTCCAGCACGCCTAGGCCCATTCTGCCTCTGCCTACCGCCCACTGGGCATTGCACCGGGCCCTGATGATTTGCCTTGCGGGGGGTGGGCCCACAAGGCAGCAGCTGCATGTGTCTTCTTGCCAGCCCCATTCCCACGCCTGACTCCAGGAGTGGACCCCGGTTTCTTCCAGCCATTTCTGATGTTTTCATTAGGCTCTTCTGAATCGTTATTTGTCTGGCCCTTCACCAGAGGCCAATCTGCCTTGGGTGACTCTACCAGGTGCCGAAGCACCAGACAACATAGCCGCCAGGTTCATTGGGGCACACAAACCCCACCAACACGTTAAGGTTACGATTCCCAGGGGGGTATTATATTTATTATTAATATTATATTAAAATAAAATGAATAATAATTATTATTATTATTTATTTATTTTAGAGAATAGAAGAAGCCTTCCTTCAGATCCATGATGTCAGTAATCCAAAGTGGAAATGTGGACTGCTCTCCTACACCCCAACTCTCCCATCCTATCCAACTTCCTCCAGCATTGTCTCCATCCCAAGAAGACCTGTGCCATTTACCTGGACGGTTGAGTAAGTTAAACTATTGCTAACTTAGAAAAAGGTCATTCATATTCACATCCTTCATATTACTAAAGGCTGTTATCCTGGTGAGTCCTGACTTTGAGATCAATAGTGAAGAAAAAAAAATCAGCCTGAATGTAGCCTGTGATTCATGTTTTTTGAATGTAGCCTGTGATTCATGTTTTTTGAATGTGCAGTTTGCGTTTGTATCCTTCAGGAATAAACCCGTCTCTGTGGGACAAGGAGGATGTGGCTCACTGGCTCCACTGGGCACAGAGAGAGTACTCGCTGCGTCGGCCTGAGAAGGGACACTTCGAGATGAATGGACGGGCCCTCTGTCTTCTCACTAAGGAAGACTTCAGACGACGCTCCCCCAATGCAGGTGGAAATTTAACTGAACTGAATTGGATTGCACTTAATTGATCCAGCAACAATATGAAAATATATACAGAATTAAATATACTGTTCCAGGGGGACACAAGAACTTATCTGTTTATAATTAAAAACAAACATAATCATAATAATAATCAGTATGCACAGTTATGGTTTTATATGTACAATATCTGTCCCTACAGGCGATGTGCTGTATGAGATCCTGCAGTGTGTCAAGCAGCACAGGAGGGGTCCCATCTGCAACCCCCAAAATCCCCCTTTCCCTACTCCGCTCCGGACCACCATCAATCCCATCCAAAACCCCCACATCCACCAGAACCCCAATCCTCAAGACCACAGATCACGGCCTCATACTAACGATACAACCCAAGGTCGGTAGATTTGAAAACCACCGGTTTCTCTAACAATGACCGTGGATATTATTATTAATTCATGGAAGGAAGAGCTTTTTAAATGCTGTGTCCGTGCTGTATTGAAATTTATATTTGTGCCTTGTGAAATCAAAACTTCCTGGTGAGCTAGAAAAAAAAAAAAAAAGAGTATATTTACCTCCTGGTAATTCATTGGCTTGCTTGTTTACCAGAACAGCAACACCTTTGTTGTTAGATTGCAAAATTAACTACCTTGTTTTTTATTATGTGGCTTAATATCTCATGGGTCACTGTAGTAAAGTAATAAAGGTTTACATTTGCTTTCTCTTTAACTATGTCGCTGTTCCTCATATTTCGCTCAGTTTCCCCTAGTGAAAGCACTGGTACGACTACCGGTTCTGTAACCAGCCAGAGCAGTCATCCAGATCCCTCGAGTCCCTTGAAACCTGAAATTCAAATCTCCCCATCATCACATCCCACTCAGAAGCACACACATGCAGGTGGTTATAACACACTGGCAACGGTGACCTTTCATCTGCTGTACATTTAAATAATGTTTTGAAACCCGTTTTGAAGCAGCTTTTTTTCCCGGTTGATTTGGTCTCTGACATCTAAATGAACTCCTCAGATCCTCAGTCGGTCACAAGGGAATCTCTGTGTTGCTCTTCATCCTCTCATGTTCTTACAGTTGTCGACAGTCAACAGTCGAAAGCCAAAATGTTTACGCCTTCCGCTTCTATTTTCTCTTTCTCTTTCTCTTTTGTCATATGATCAGCAGCAAACAGACACAGAACCTTCCAAAATGATCCCCACACATTGATTTGGCGCAGGGATTCTCACTTCGCTGACGTGGACTCTCAATATCTACATTTTGAATTCCATACTGTAGTGATCGATCATTTCCAACTCATAAGGATCTTTAATTGTGATGGTTTAGTAAGAAGTCCTCTCTTTTCCTCTCTCTCTCTCTTTGTGTGTCAGCAGTTGTCTCTCCCCATCGTCCTCCCAAAGATGTTAATATCAGAGAGGAGCCTCTCAACTTGTCCAGTCGGATGAGGACAAAGAGCCCGCCTCGCGAAGGCCGAATTCCAGGTAGATTTGATGTGATCATTTACTTCATACAATGGCTTTTTAAACTGAAAACTAAGACCCGCCCCCCCCATAAATGTAGAACCTTTGTAATGCAAGGAAACAACCTTCAGAAACACCTTTTTATAAGATGAAGTCAGGTATGCAACAGGGACTGTACAGGCAATATACAATGAAAGTTACGACAGAACATTAGAACAACGGGTTAGGTGCCAAATGCACATCAAAATTGACATAGTGCCTCGGGAAAGGGAAATGGCAGGAAACCAACAAAATAGTAGTTTCTACGACTTTGCAAGCAACGCAGTCTTGTTTTCACAAAAACATGTTGACGGGCTTCACGGAAAAGGGCAAAGAACTGATGAAGATCATGGTGATGCAGAGGTCAACAAAACGCAGCCAGAAATTTGAAATAACATCATTTTAACGCATATACATCCCAAAAAAGTGTTTTGAAACTCCATTAATGCCTGAAAATTGCTTAATGATTATGGCCATTGTAATTGACAGTAGTAGTGTACATTATAGAAATTGTAAAAGGTGATTTTTCCATTAAACCTTCAATATAATGTAGTGTATGTGTGAAGTTAGGTAGATGGTATTATTTGTTTCCTTGTCATGGCTACTGACTTGTCAACCGTTACCAGAGTGTCGGCTGCTGTGGGACTACGTGTACCAGCTGCTGTGCGATCCCCTCTACCATTCCTACATCCGCTGGGAAGACCAAGACAGTCGGGTCTTCAAGGTGGTCAACCCCAACGGCCTGGCGCGTCTCTGGGGGAACCACAAGGTGAGAGAGGAGACGTCCGACGGGTTCCTCTGACGTAGAACAGGTGGACGTTGGAGAAGAAATGTTGCATCGAAAAGGTGCTGGCACGGGGTTCAGATTGTATGTGCAATCTGTGTTCACAGAGCCGAGCCAACATGACTTATGAGAAGATGTCCCGGGCTTTGCGGCACTACTACAAACTGAACATCATCAAAAAGGAACCGGGACAGAAACTTCTCTTCAGGTCTTCATCACCCCTTTTTTTCTCACACATACACATACACATGCAGATGTGTTGTCATGTTAGTTCTAATTACGTCCCCATGCCCCATTTCAGGTTTCTGAAATCCCCGCAAGAGATCAGGACACAGCGGGCCGACCCCACGGAGTCTTTAGCGCACACCCCACCCCGGGAGGGACGCGGGAGTCCTGGCCTGGACGGAGACGCCCCGGGACAAACTGCTCCACCCAAATTCAGTGGGGACGAGTTTCAGTTGTCCCCTAAAACCGTCTCCTCGCGGCCGGCCGACATGCAGTGAGGAAGAGACCAGGAAGGTCAGAATTAAGTCAAGGGAAGAACACCAGAGTCTAAAAAGAATTTTCAGGAAAATGATTTGGCAGACTTGTGTTGTACTGTATATTGTTATTGATTTTATGTTGAAACAATATATGTGTTATTTTGTCTCAGGGTGAATTTTTTGGATTGCACATAATAATACATTCTTATCTCAAAATACTGGTAGGACAGGAACCTTCTCAACTTGAGGGGGGTTATTCATTATGCTTTGAATCAATATGTGTGTGTTATGTGTGTGTATATGATGTACAGTATGTGTGTCTCGGTGCATTTATTGGATTGCATTTGCTACTTATTTTTTAGATAATGGTGGACAAACTGTATAGCACTGTTATTGACATGGAAAATATTTCTACTTGTGCTTAACACTTTTTATATGATCAGAGGCTCAAACATACATACATACAATACATCAAAGTCATCATCATCATCCTTTATGTACATGTGTTATCTTCTAGATTAAAAATGAAACACTCGCCATTGTGATTGTGGGAGGAAGCTCATTGTAGAGGTAACAAGCAGTGCCGGTCACTCTTCATCACCTCGGGGAAGGTCTGAGACAGGAGCCACTGGCTGCCACTGCGGGGGGACACAGAAAACATGGGCCCATGTGAGCTGCACCAACTGGAGAAACCTGTGGGAGCAGGAGAAACACTGGCTTGGAAACACCCACAGCTGGCACATGAGTTCAATGGATGAGGTGGAGCACAGCTCCAGAACCCAATTCACACCACTCTCCTCCCACCTTTTTAGAAGTCAATGTTACTTTTTATTACAGATTTGCCCTTCACACATTAAGGAATTTATGGTAAATACTGACATACAAAAGACAAATGCTATTGCCTTCAAACGCTTTCGCTAAATAAGTGGATAGTGAAGTCAATGGCAAAATAGTCTTGAATGCTGGTGAATTCAATTATCTTCTATCATCAATCATCTTTACAACCCAACACATTACATACTTACGCAAATATTTGTTGTTAAGACTTTTTGGACTGCTTATAGTTATCTGCTAAGGAACAACTTTAGGTGTTTTCCCACCGCAGGCACTTTTTCAACCTTCAAACTTCCTCTCAAATGTAATTGCATGCCGTTCAGCAAACCAGATTCTTTGGTGAAGTGTGTGAAGTGAAGTTCTCATTTCTTGTGGGACAAACCAGGTTATCTTTTTAGATTTGCAATTGATTTCCCATGGAGAAAAGGGGATACTTCAACTTATCCTGTGGATGCACGTTATCGCGTGTGCGCGGCCAAGTGAAGAACGTAAACACAAATTTCCTCGGATTAAATGAAACAGATTTGTTTTGAGGTCCTGATTTAATCACGTGTCCCTGCAAAGCCCCCCTCTAACAGGTGGAGAGAGCCTGGAACCACTTGCAGACAGATTTGCAGCGAGTTGAGCTGATCCCGATTAGGGCATTTAGTGAAGGTTTTGGAAGCAAATTCAATTGGAACTTGTAATTGCTTCCTTTGCTAGATCCATTTCCTCCTGTCTGTCTTCTTAGGCATATGATTCTGTGAGTTCTGTACCTTTTGTTTTATGTGCTTTTAATGTTTGCTTGCATATTTGAAACACTGTATTGCTGCTATCTTGGCCAGGGCTCTCTCGAAAAAGAGACTTGTAAAAGCTCAATGGGACTTACCTGGTTAAATAAAGGTTTATTATTATTATTATTATTATTATTATTATTAATATTAATAATAATAATAATAATAATAATAATAATAATTATTATTATTATTATTATTATTATTATTATTATTATATTAATAAAAACAGGTGCTCAGGCACTTCAATTAGATTTTGCTCCAATAGTCGATGTCTGATTTGATTGTTCCTAGCCTCTCATGTAAGTCGCTTTGGACAAAACCGTCTGCTACTGTAAATGAATAAATGTAAATGTAACTAGACTATGGGATAGCTGTCTATCCCACTGAGAGACAGGAAGCGAGGTGAATGGCGGCGTTCCAGAACTAATGTGACAACTGAGACAGGATCTGACTCGCTTGCTGTTTAATGACTTGTATCAAGAGGAACTCTGACCAAATGACGTACGAGAAGGATTTCACACTTTTTCCATCTCTCCCTGGGGCCTTCAGATGACACGACTGAGGATGCTTTTTGGAACAAATTGAATCAAAACTTATGGGACTCTTATGGGAAGAAGGCTGGTGTACATGGTAGTCTGAGTACTGTTCTTAAATCTCTATAGTAGGGGAGAGGCTTCTTTTCATATGGGTAAGCTGTCACATCGTTAAAATATTTTCACCGTCATAGGGCGCAAAGCACACTGTTAACTGACGTGACCACTGATTTACCATAAAAAATGTAACTTGACATTTTTTGTAATAATCTTCTAGTTAAAAATCTTCACAATTATACATTTGTACTTGGTAGAGGAGTACGGTGACCAGTTTGTCCCGGTTTCGAGCTGGGTGTCATGAGTCCCGACAATATCTGTCCCAGTTTTCAACATTCACTATCAAATTGTCCCAGTTGTTTAATGGAGAGGGAGGGTTGAGGCGCTGCCACGTTCCTCCCAATTAAACAAATAAAATCAGTGTGTTTTTATTTTAGATGCATTTTATTTAAATAAAATACATCTAAAATAAAAGCAGAGACACAGACGGAGCAGCAGAGCGCACAGGGCGGCACACAGACAATTTTATAGACAGTCAATTTGGTGTCATTTTGGTGTCACCCGGTGCACTGCACTCCATGCACACAAGCTGCATTGGAATTATTTCCCAAAACAAGGCTGAATTCAGCCCTACTGAGACAAGTTGCCAGTATACATAGACACAGAGAGTCTGCTTTTCAACTGTTGTCATATGTAATTTTGAATTTTGTGTTTTTAAAGACAGAAAGAAAGAAAGGAAGGCAAGAAAAAAGGAAGGGAGAAGAGATGGTCAGGAATTATGAAAGAAAAACAGAAAATTGCAGCACACCACCTGATGTGATGTTAAGGGTAGTGAGACAGGTGAAGTTGACAAATAAATCAGCCAGGAGTACAGCGAAGGATTATAACATTAACGTAAGCTGGCTCGATAGTGTAAGACATTCACCGCAGCTGAATATAAAGTCAGACAGCCATCCCAACTACGGTGGGTGGGTATAAATCTCCACGGCAGGTCTTTAGCCCAGACTTAAGCTGCAGCTTGAGCAGTACTTTATGAGATCAGCTGACATCTATTTTGGTTTGTCACCGACTAAGTTGAGAAAGCGAGTGTACAAATTTGCAGAGGCACGAGAGCTGCAGTTTCCACCAGTCTGGGCCAAGAAAAGAAAAAGCCAACAGCGAGTGGTTTACACGCTTCTTAAAGCGGCACCCTACACTCTCTCAGAAAGCCAGAGGCAACTAGCCTTGCCAGCCTTTAACAAGGAGAATGTCAAGGCTTTTTTGTCACTCTGGAGAAGGTGTTAGGCCGACATTGGGACCAGGGGACGTCTGGAATATGGATGAAACTGGTGTGAGGACTGTGCAGACCGATTGGTGGCCAGATGAAGGTTTAAACAGGTAGGGTCACTGACATCTGGTGAAAGGGGTACCCTAGGGACGCTAGCATGTGCAGCAGCAACAGGGGACAATATTCCCCCCTACTTCATCTCCCCTCAGGTGAACTTCCGCAATCAAACCCCTCTGGCTGGATGAAGGAAACACACTTTGTGAATTTCCTTAATCATTTTGTTGAAGATGCCATGTGTTCAAAGGTAAAGCCACTCCTTCTGGACAATCACAGCTCTCATCTTTCCATTGATGGACAACATTTTGCCAAAGAAAATGGCATAATTATGCTCTCCTTCCCACCCCATTGCTCTAATTCCTGGATGAGGAACAACCCAAGGAAAACAATCACAATCTATATCCCTGGGATTGTGGCAATTGCATATCCTCTGACTGCAACCCCACTGAATATTCAGGTCGGCGACAGGTGACAGGGGTTCAACCTTACAACCTATGTCTCAGATCGCCCCTTTCAGGACCCAGCCCTTCCAGGCCCCAGCACGGACCCAGCCCTTCCAGGCCCCAGTACAGACCCAGCACTCCCAAGCCCCAGCACAGACCCAGTCTTGCCAGCTCCACACATCAATCAACTCCAGAGGACATTTGGCCATACCCAAAAGCTGATCCAAGAAAACTATCCCGCCAGGCACAAGGTAAAAATTATCTATTCCAAAAGAAATGCAGGGGAACCAAATCTAAAACACCAAAGAAAAAGAAGGTAGGTATAAAAAGAAAGAACCCAGATGCCTCTTCATCAGACGAAGATGAGTGCCTGTGCCTTATTTGTGTGGAGCTATTTGCGAGCTTTTTGACTATGTGTCTTACCCCACATAGTGTTAAAACTTACCTGCTGATGGGGCAACGTGTCACATGTGCACAATCACTGTTGAAATGCCTATAACTCTGAACTGAAATAAGATATGAAAATGAAATTAATACAAAATATATGCCTGAAACTTTGTTATTTAATTTGGTATACAATTTTTAACAATATGATCCCAAGATATATAAAAGAGTGTGATAAGTGTGACAAGATGCCCTGCAATATGTACTGCACATGGCAGGTGAGACATTTTGAGTTTTTGGTATAGAGAGCAATGCTTTCAGTCTTTTAATTCCTGAATTGCCCCTAGGGATCAATAAAGTTGATAAATTGTAAATAGTGTGAGGACTTGAAATTAATTTTATTACATGCAACATTAACATAATTTCTCACATAAAACACTTTGAATTGCCCCCGTGTATAAAATATGTGCTATAAATAAATGTACCTTACATTGCCTTTTGCTTTGCTTTTGGTGCTGCTTATCATGGGAACGAAAAGATAATTTTAACATCAATGCAGCCCACTGAGCAGTCTAATAACTACCTTTTAGCCTTAAGAGTCTGTTCAGACATAAGTTGGGTGATTTTCATAACTCATAAGATGCGAACAAAAAGACATTGATAAAATGGCACATCACATGGGTGTCACTAACATGCCATGTATAATTGAGGATCATTTTAGAGGATTGCCGTGCAATGCTCCAAAACTATCCAAGTCAATATTCATCAGCTGACACATGGCAAGCTGGGCTTTTATTTGCACTTAGTACTCTGAGTACACCAAAAATCTAATTGTATTTTTGTACCAATCGATCCATTTTTCATTTTTTACAATTTTTTTTCAAGCAAATTGGAGAAAAGAAAGAAAATGTCTTCGAAGGTATCCAGTCTTCCCCATCGGGGAGCTCCCCCTTCGGTTTCTTTCTCTGGGTCTGGGTTCCTGGCCACCTACCAGCTCGGGGTGGTCCAGTGTCTGTTGAGCCAAGCGCCCTGGATCCTGCATGCCGCTCCGCTGGTGCTCGGGGCATCCGCCGGCTCTCTGGTCGCCGCCGTGGTGGTCTGTGAGATCAAACCTGGTAAGACACCCAAGCTCCCGGTTCTGTCCGAGAAGCTCATGTTGGAAAGAAGGATAATTGGATAATTCTGGAAAAAAATTATAAGTCAAAAGTCTGAATTATATTGATTAGTATGAGTAATAGTCGTAGTCGTATTATAGCCATTATTCTAAGTGGAAAAAATGTGTTAATAATGGTGTTTAATAATGGAGTTTTTTATTTTTTTCAGGAGTAGTTGTATCATTCATATGAAGATCATAAAAAAGTTGTTTCCTTGGTGTAAGCTGCACAATATTGTGTTTTCTTGACACATGTGGGACATTCTCTTTGATTCCAGCAACAATTCAAAGCTAATCAACAACCTCGAGTGGGATTTAGATATTTTACAGATTAAACGCGGAAAAGTTCTGTTTTGGAGTTTCCAACCTTCGTGAATTGCGGTTGTCGGGCTCAGAAATAACTAATTTTTCTGATACCATTTTTCTGTCAGGACCCAATGCCCACAAACTAAATTGTTATGTAATTAAAGTGTTTTACAACCAGAAGGACAGACTTGGTCATTTCCAACCTGTACTTACATTATCAATGATTGTGATACAATTTAAATAAATTCTATTGCCTTCAAATTGAGAATGTAATTTAGAATGTAATGGAAATATTTTAGTATTGCTGCCGTCATCAAACAACACATCACGACCTTTTCATCTTGCCCCTGCCCTCAGATTTCCGGTTTAAATTGTGATATGAATGGTCACTATTCACAGTATGAACGTGCCGACGTTCCAATATGTCTCGAATTTAAACTAAGATCCTCTTGCCCCTGTATGTCTATGGAACATTTAAAGAAATACATATCCTGTTATTTTGGCAGCGATCATTCGGGATGAGATGTTGTATTTTGCCAGCCGGTTGAAGGACTTCAATCTCGGCCCCTTAAACCCGTCCATCAACGTCTTCAGATGGTTGGAGTATCTTCTGAGGAAAAGTCTTCCGAGAAACGCTCACGTTCTGGCCAACGGGCGCCTGGCCGTGGCCATGACCCGACTGCCCGACAGCCAGAACGTCATGGCTTCCGAGTTCCACTCCAAAGAGGATGTGGTGCAGGTGGGTGCGCGTTATGGAAATATCATTATCAAGAGTTTAGCTCCATTTACAGGTGAAGTTCATTTTAAGCCACAGCGATTTCTTGGACATTCTTATTTGTTTTGATGGTATATGTTTTGTGTGTAATTCATACGATGGCATACATGTTAATTATCATACCACTGATTTTGTATATTCTGTATATTAGTGATGCAAGACTCACAAACAATTCATTCGCATTCATTTGAATGATTCTTTAATCGGGAGTCACTCCGGCAAAAGAGTCACAAAAAGCCCCAAAAATAAATAATTTCGACAGAAAGATTCCTGTGAGAATTCCATTCACAACTCAGAGCTGAACCTTATCTTCTGAGGTTCGGAAAAGTAGAATCTTTTTCCTGATTCACTCGCCGAGAGCCGAATCTCAGAAACGAGTCAAACCTTTCACCACTAGTGAATATTGAGCATCTTCTTGACTGATGATCTATCTTCTCATTTGTTTTTACTGCTACATTCAGGCTCTATTATGCAGCTGTTTCGTGCCTGTCTACTGCGGTGTGATGCCACCCTCCTTCAAAGGAGTTGTGAGTTAAACCTAAAATTCTAGCTACATTTGTATTTGAATCTATTATGTAGAAAAGTTGAATCCTTAATGAAGAAATTTCAATGTGACAATATGGCAAACGTTGAATATAATTTAATACATAAACACGTGGGCCCACGGGGAAAAGCAGTGATCATACAGGGTTGGAAGACCACTCTTCCATCTGTGTGGTCTTGAGTTGAGGTTTATATAGCAATACATTTATGAGACAGTGAAGGATTATGGGGAAATTGTCTTCTTGGTTTTCAGGTAAGCAGTTGATTAAACAAAGGTATTATAATGAATGTAAGATATTATAATGAGGTACGGTCAGCGAGGTGTGGTCAGGGGGAAGGAAGTACAACAAGAAAAGGTATTATGAGCGGTGTGTTATCAAACAGGACAGTCTATTGGAAAGGTTAGAATTATACTACAAAAATTCTACGACACTCACCCTCAATTTGTGATAAACATTCTATCTGCAGAGCTACATGGACGGCGGCTTCACCAGCATGCTGCCGGTGCTGACCGCTCCGTCCAGAGACACCTTGACCGTGTCTCCCTTCTCCGGTGACATCGACATCTGTCCCCAGGACGGGAACTCGGTGTGTGACATGGTGGTGAACGGGACGCTGCTGAAGGCCAACATGGCCAACAGCTTCCGGATCATCAACGCCCTCTACCCCATAGCGCTGGAGGTCAGAGTGTGTCCCTCACTCGATTTGGCAGTTCCCCATATGCAAAGTGGGTATCTATGTTCCCTATGTTCCCAGGGTCCTATGTTCCCTGGGTCTTATATTCCCCAGTTCCATATTCTGTTAACACACATTAACCCTCCTATCGTATTTGAGTCAAATTTGACCCGTTTCAGTGACCCTGGGAACATAGGACCCTGGGAACAAAGGAATGACCCCTGCAAAGTCCATATGAACTCTAACACTGTATCTCTTAAGATGTATCTTTTAAATCTAGGGGGGAAGAGTCATATACATTTGAAAAAAAAAAATAATTCCACATGTTTTCCTTCAATCAGACCCTGGAACAGGCCTACCACAACGGATACAAAGACGCCATTCACTTCCTCCAAAGTAGCGGTGGGTCAACTTAATTTTACTGTAAAACCTACATTTTTCGTATGTTGATTTGTGGCTCACACGCTGAGTTCAGAATCAACTAACCCAATTTCCTTTCATTTCATATTTCTCGTCCTCTCGGCAAAAGAACTCGGCAAATACTCCACCGCGCAGGAGCTGTCCACTGGGTCGTTTGGTTACTGTTTGACTCAAAGGCAACAGAGAGCTCTGGGGAGCACGTTCGAGGAGGAAGAGGAGGACGAGGAAGAGGAGGAGAGTGATGGACTGAAACCGCCGGTGGACAACGGATTCATGCAGCTGATCACGGCCAGAAAAGACAAATTAGCTTGTGACCCTACGGAGAAGGACGGCTTCTTGGACCAGATACAGAGCGGTATGCGTGACACTGTGCACCACATTTAAACCAAGGCTTTTATTTAGTTTTGTAGTGTTCGATTCATTGGAGTTGTTTGTTTGGTTTTCAGCTCAGCTGTTCAACCTTGTGAGTTATCTGGGCATGTGTGGGTTCCCCATGCGAGTCCTGTCCTACATGCTGCTGCCTCTCAACCTGCCAATCTGCTACGTGTACCAGAACATACACAGGTACAGTAATGCACTCATCCATCAATACACCAGGGTTATACATTTAATAACTGAAAATATGTTGTGACCTATGGTGATGTTGATCGTCCTGACCATCTATCTCAGGGTGGAGCTGTGGTCCCAACAGATGCTGGTGTGGCTCTTCTGCTTGTGGCTCGGCATGAAACAGATCACCATGTTCATGTTCAACCTGTTAGTGTGCAGCATCAGGAAGAACGTGAAAGACCGGTGAGGATGGCGTCCATAACTCCCCTCAGTGGAGCTCCCTTATTGCTTGGCAGCAACTTGAGCTCGCTGTGTGTATTCTTGTGTTTCCAGGGTGGTTCCCGCCCTGCAGGCGCGGCGCTGGATGAACGTCCAGGCGCAGCACAAAGGCCCCATAGAGAATGCCCAGGGCCAGTGGCGCCCCTCGCTTGGCCTCCAGTCCTCCTCTTCCCCTCGTTCTCCGTCGTCCTGGCTCCACTTGGACCGAGCGCAGCCCGACGACCAGAGAGGGAGCATACGCAAGCACTTCCCACACTACCGCCCCATCATGGGATAAGACCGTTCACCTGTGGTATTCATCGATACCGCTGTAGGGCGGAGGACCCGGTGTTTCAGATCGGAAAACTGAAGCGGATGTAAATAGTTTTGAGGGGATGGCTGAGATACTTTAGAGAGGATTTGCTGAAGATTTACCAGCTTTGCTTATACATCAAAATAACAAAATATGTGTCTTCCATGCTTAGAAATGTACTACTATAAATATAATATAAATATTATTAATATAAATATATTGTATAATATAGGCTATGTATGTAACACACCGCCCCCCTTCTTGCTGTTACGATAATGTCATTCTTTCATCTATTAAACATTTTTGGATTATTTTATCGCCATTTTTGCTGCTAAATAGCAGAGCTATCAGTGATTTTGATGAGATGACGCTTGAAAGTCTTTCCAGATGAATGCTTATGAGCAAGTTCTTGATATTAAATGGTTACTTTCAAGTCTAACATCTGTGTTTGCTTACCTCGTCTTACCTATTCATGCAACAAGCGCTTCTTTATCCATGTGGACTAGATTAGATCTGTAGATCAGTATATTTATGTTCTCCCAGGCTGAAGATTTGTTCATGAAGCCCATTCTTTGCTTTTCAAGATGAAGAAAGATTGGACTCTCTCATTTATCAGCTGATTTTACGTGCAAAGCAAACTGAACAAATCACCAGGTGTTCCGGTGGAACACGTATATGGATAGCTCTTGCCTCTTGAAAGAGTAAATTTTCAGCATTGAGCCCCAGGGAATATTTAACGTGTACCGAATCCCATTTTCATGCCAGAAAGGAAACCCAGTCCTGTGATGCCCTGTTCAAACAGTGTTTTCTTTGAGCCCTTACCATTTCCGGGTAGCGTCCAAAATTATAGCATATCAGAACCATTTAGGAGGAAAAACAACTGATTGTTGAGTCTCAGTCATTGAGCCTGAGGTGCTGAATGTCCTTCAGAGGGACGGAAAAGTAAAAGGAGAGGAAACCACCAGTGTAAGTGCCTTTCACCATCAGAAAGCTGAGACTCTAAGGAATCATTTGAGATGCAGCTTGACACTGTATGATAATCCTTTCTATCAATTAAAAGGTAATAAAGATTATATTTGTAATTTCGCCTAATAAAATTATTAATACCTTGAGTTTAAAGGGGCTTTGAACTTTATCCTCATTCCTAATAATGACCATTCCCATGCTAAATTATGTGTGATTAGTTGCTGCACCAAGTTGTGGGTTGATACCATTAATTATACAGCTTTGGTACACTTTCCAGACATTTTCCACCACTCGAGAATGGGTAAAAAGGGTCAATTATCCCCCCAAAAGACCACCCGAAGACCTCATGACCTTGAAAAACACTTTAGAAAACTTAATACTGATGCAGTATCAATAACTTTTGAAAATTGGAGATTTGTGCGATTTTGACGATTGGATGTCAAGCACTATTTTCTGAAAATCGCTCAGAAAAACCCACTTATCTTCAATGTACCTGGACATCCCATCTGAATGGTCTGGGTGTCTAGATTCTGGGTCTAGAGTTTCATGAGGCTGTGATTATCCTAGAGGTCACAATAGGTCATTTTATACAGCAAGGTCAAGTTTAAAAAAATGCTGTCATCACATTGACATGGTTACTATGAGGCCACATTTCATCACAGAGGGAAAGAGGGAAAAAGCCTTGACAAGATTCAATATTTTTATGGAAAGTTTTTAGGTCACAGCCTGAATCAAATGAGGCTCTCTGAGCTTGAGGGAAATCCTCTTTCGTTCTGCAACGAGACACTTGGCACACTTCTTCAGGGTGAATTCCAATGTCTTAAAATTGCATGATGAGAAACAAAAGTATCCATACATTATGAATGGCCGTCAAACATAAATACCAGCTCTCTTTTCTCAATTATGACCACATGCAGTAGCACAGAATGGCCACAGGGTGGAGCATTGAGAACTACAGTGCAGCAAGGTCCATGTTGATATCAGAAATTGCATCAATTGTGTTAATAAATATAATTGTTGTTATCTCAAATCTAATCAGTCCACAATTGTTATTAATTTATGACATCAACAATTTCAATACAACATTTTAACCAGTTGGAATTTATTTGTTGACACAAACTTCTGATTTCAACAACTGTGATTTTTAAGTTGTAAATTGAAATTACAACTACCATTAA
>OMKR01062493.1:0-16200 GCA_900302355.1 Cyttopsis rosea
GAGTTTTTATTTTTCATTGTATTGCAGAATTATTTCTTATCCCGTTTTATTCTCTTCTCAAACAGTAGTTCATTGGGTGATTTGTGGAAAAGTTTCCAGACCTTTTTCCAAAAACAATGGCTCTCATTTTCTTTTTTTTACCCAGAAAACCTGGCCGGCGGGTGGGAGACATACAGTATGTTCATATTTTGCCCATGCTTTTGGGACACACACCATATGTTGTTTTTGTTTTTTTTACAAATCAAAACTATCGTCCAACTCTGATGTCATAACCCCCGGCTCACCTTAGCTTGACCTCCTGGCTGCATTATCCTCTGCAGTGTCCTCGGTACCAACTGTCACATGCATGCACTGACCACAAGGCTTATCGTGTTATTTGAAACGGGTTTCCAAGTTTGCCAAAATGTGCTATTCAAGAGCGCTTTTCATTTGGAGCCATTTGAATTTAGTGGTTCAACAGGAGGGTAGCCACCAATACAACAAGCCTTTCTATTGCTCTTCAAAGATAACATTGAGAAGCGCATGCTGGGGGCTTAAAACGGCATGGCTTAAGTGCGCTATTCAGAACACATCCAAAGAAACTGACTCATCAGATGCTGCCGGCTGAGTCATTGGAGGAAGAAACGCAGAATAGGTGCAGGAAAGCAAACACTGTTCTACCTCGCAGGGCTTGGCTTTATGGGATTTTGTTGGGAGTGTTGGCAGGTGGCGCTTAGCACAAGCTAAGGGTGGCACATAGTCCTGACTCCTGCTGAGAGCTTGTTCCTTAAAGGATAAGTTTTCTCTTTTTCAACCCGGGCCTTGCCCCAACCCAGACTGTTGGTTCCCATCATTTAGAACTTTCCCATCGTTTATAGCACATCCTCCGCTGTAGTCTTTACGACTGAGAAACTTACCGTTCTGCTGCAGCTTCTCACTGCGCTGAAATGCAGTCCTCTGGGGCAAACATTTAGGCATTTGGGGCCAACACAACCACCATTCTCCACGCCCACTGCAACTAGAAAATAATTTTCTAACATTCCATAATACAAAGCGCAACATCTTTCAGCACCGAACGACATACATTTTCGATGTATGCATTTAATTCAACAATGACATCCACTAACCCACCTCACTTGTTCTCCCAACATATTCTCACTCGCATCCTCACTGTGGTCCCTTTTCCACCAAGGCATTATGAGGGCCGGTTCGGTGCCGGTGCCTAATCTGGAACCAGTTATTCGCGTTTCACCAGCAAAAGAACTGGCTGTGCTGCTGGACTAGAACCAAGAACCGCTTACATCTGGGGCTGGGGGCGGGAAGAACCAAGCCCGACCAAAACATTGTTACATCGTGCCATTTTTGTTACCGCTTCAGCAGGATGGAATTCATGGACATAAAATCTGGTCCGTAGAGCTCTCAAGTAGACAAATCAACTGGACATATTGCAAAATCTATCATTAAATTTTCACAATCTACGAGCTCTGGGGCTCAACATTCCCTACCAAATTGTCCCGGCTTTCACCACAATTAAAATAATAATATTCATATTATATTACATAGATGTTGATCATGTTCTGTCCCACTCCCTAAAAAAAAAGCGGTCAATCGCGCACGGTGGAAATGCCAACATAAAAGATCATATTAAGAGGGCCAAAAATAATAAGAATAATAAGAAGAAGAATTAATGATGAAAACACATGTGGTGCGTGCATAAGTTCATACATGCGTGTGCATGAACGTGTGTAACGACGTATGTGCAGTGACGTCATGACGTGACTCTCGGCCTCGGCTTCCCGTGGAAAAGCAAACCGGTTCTTAGAAGGTTCGCAACTTGAACCGGCCCCGGCACCAGCCCAGAACCGGAACTAGGTTCGCGTTTGTGGAATAGGGGTAACTGACATGGTATGACATCCCATAACATTCAACAGTGGGAACGTCTCCTTGTCTTCTTGACGCTTCCCTCCTTCTTCCCTCTCAGGTGTCCCCTTTCCCGTTCTGTGTCTCCCCCTGTCCGTCTTCTCTCCTGATGTCTCTTCACTCTTTCTCTCCTCTTTTCTATCTCCTGCCATCCCTCCATCCGTTCGCTGTCTGGCCCGCGAACAGACACATTCCAGACGTGGACTTTATCTCTGTACCGGCGCGGTAACGGAGGTAGAGGCTCGGCCCTATCTCTAACAGGAAGTGCACTACTGGCAGTTTCACAGCATTCCTTCCAGCAACGGGGACCTCTCTCTGATTAATCTGCTCAACTCTCCCTTTGTTCCTAATAGGATCATATACTCGCTAGCCCTCGATTTTCAAAAGATGTTAAGCTTTCTGCTGCTATTTTGAGAGCGTTTTGAGAGCAAAGTGCGTCTCAAGCCACTTGTTAAACAACAGGACTCAGAATCTTATCTTAAAGGGGACATATTATGAAAAACTCACTTTTTCAGTGCTTGTGCACATACATTTGGGTCTCTGGTGGGCCTACTAACACACAAACTGTGAAATAAGACAACCCAGTCAGTTTTTTGTGGCTCCCTATTTCAGATAACACACACTATTTAAAATATAATAAGAGACCTATATTAACTTGTTGAAAAGGAGCATAATATTCCTTTAATTTTTCTTTTTTTCTATTGCCACTTATATTGCCACCCTTTCGACCCCGTGAAACACGACTCAATTCTAATGCACAACACTGGATTGGAAACTAAGATGATTTACATCCTTAGGCGGTCACTCTCTGGTCCCTCAAGAGTCAAATGGTTTGACCTGACCCAAGCGATCTGACATTTTTATGTTTCCTGCACTTTACAGGCCGGCGCTGGCATTCCGACGCTAATGGCCGTTCCATTAACGGCAGCAGCCATTTCATTATCTCCAGGACTCCCCTGTTGTGGTTTATGGCGTACACGGAGTGCTTCAAAGAGTCTCCTCTTGGCAACCTCCAGTGTTACTGGTAGATGATTTACCGCCGATTAGCGATGGGAGTGGAAGGGCCAAAACCTTTTCCCAATTCCCCCCCAAACCCCCTCGTTCATTCGGCTCAAATCGGTGTGCGTTTTATCATCCAAACATCTGTCAGGTGTCAAGGCGATGTGTCACACTTTATACATAATTAAATCAATAACTGAACCACTGGTAGTCTTTCTTTCTTTCTTTTTTTTTTTTTTTTTTTTTGCCGTCGGAGGAGGAAGGAGGAGGAAAATCAACGGAGATGAAAAGTAGTCTTGAGCGTCTTGATTCTCTCTCTGGGAGGGGAGAGAGAGGAAGGAGGGAGTAGGGAAGCCACAATGTCAAAGAGAGCGAAATGTACTGGAAGATCTGTAGCTTGTTAATTAGGTGTGTTAACCTGGGGGGTCATTCAGAGTGTTAGCGGCGCAGCAGACCCCTTTCTCCACGTCTGTAAATGTTTTATGTCCTTCCCTTTGAACCGGCTGAGCAGAGATGTGAGAGGGTACGAGCCGTTGGCGCGCAGAAGAAAGCTGCAAAGGATTTGTATTCCGAGAGGCTGGCCTTTCCACTAAGATCGTATTTGCTCCATCGACTTCCAGAATACGATATGATGCATGGAAAGTTGGCCGGTGTGTCATGACAGTGATTTCTTAGGGCTGGACCTAAATAATTGAATGTTTATATTTTTCATCTTTGAGGAGTATTTCATCATCACAAAATGTAAGATGTCGTCATAAGCAACTATTTGTATTATAAATTGGCCAAAGATTGCTCATCATCTGAGATTGGAAAATTTTGATTTGGAGAGAATTTGAATTCATGAGCAGATATATTGATGCCTATGGCTATCGTGTAAAATGCCCTTTGATGCTCATGGTAATAAATTCCTCCATATCACGCTTTTGTTATTTTGAGGTCTACATACATTTGCTGGCTCTCTACTGCTAAGTATTTTTTGTGAAAACACCAAAGAAGTGACATCTACCAGCCATCAGATCATTCTTGAGTACAAAGGAGATAAAACGTCATTTGGTAATTGGTTGTAAAACATCAAAAGAAATGCATCACTTGTTGCCAAAAGTTAAACCGGGATGTGCAGCATATGTGCCCCTTTGTCCGATCGCACGACTCCCTCAATACTCTCCATAATACGCTAATTATACTTGGTCATGTTGTAGCCCACAGGAGCCAGAGAGTCACTGCAGACGATGGTCCACTTTCATTCTGAAACGTCCTTATTTGGCCCCTTCTTTCGGGATGCCATCTGAAGTCATTCCTTTTGTGATTGGCTCGGGATGTTTCCACCACAGGAAATGTTTTGCCAGCAAAGCCGGCCACCATTCAGCCCATTTCCATTAAGGAAGACTGTGGGCACACAGCGCCAGGACAAACTGGAACAATGGCTTGAATAAGATTAGTTTTTTCCTCTTCTCCACCAATCACCCAGTGACCAAAGCTTTCCGTGCTGCTCATTCTCACAACAGAATGGCTTCCGCCTCCGCCTTTCAGGCCCATAATGCAACCCAGACCTAAGGCATAAAGGTCAACTCTATACAGCCAAGCCTATGACACAATGCTGACATAGTTTTGATGATACGTACACCCATGGCCATTTTTTTCGAACTACATTTTTTCCATATCCTCAATTGGGACACGGATGTCCATCTTGGAGAGCTCGAACAATTTGCTCATCCATCATGGCATTTAAGATATAACGGTTTAAGCAGTCAAGTAGAAGCTAGTACTGTTGAAAAACACTGAAGAAAGAAATCTGAGGCTCCTACCCTAAAGCGGCCTAGCTCCCACTTTCACCCATCATGACTGATTAAGTTATTTTGCATCTGGTTAAAATTCTTAGTTATTGACTGACGGCCTCAGGTATCACAGTCATATTTGAATCTCTGCTTCTCTTTAAGTCATGAATATTCCTTAAGAGTTTGTGCACGCGCACACACACGCGCACACACACACAGAAACGCACACATCCCAAGGCTCCAACAAGCTTAATAAAACCCCAGCTCGGGTCTAACATTTCCAAATTCCTCTGGGATGTCTCTGTTACAGGCGCACTCTCTCAGTGCACTCTCTCCGTACTCTGGAGAGTCTGGCTCGTCCTGTAACGTTATAAGCCCGCGTCTAATTAACCCTGTGTGTGTGTGTGTGTGTGTGTGTGTGTATTCCAGGGGCTCTCATTACCTCCAATTCACCAGCAGTGTATTTAATTGCCCAAGATTATGATTTTCAAAGCATGTAGCGAGGGCTTTTATTGGAGAGTAAACCTGTGGCTGTCTATTAGTATATCTGTGTGCATACTTGGCTTCCCATCGCCTATGCATGTTCATGCCCAACATACAGTAATCTAGAAGCTCGCCGGGACGAAGATGATGTCGCCATGCCCGATCGCGTTCTCTGGTTTGCGTGCGGCTCAGAATACAAGAGCGCACAGTTGTCAACCGCTGTCTCCCACCGCCCTCACCCTGCCTCCCCCCTCCGCACCCTCTCATCTGATGACATTCACTTTCCCTCGGTGCCTTTGAGGCTGAAATTCCTTTGGATTGAACTCACAGCAGCCATGGCAGCAGTCGACCGCCCATCAGTTCAGCTCAGCTCTTGACAGTGAAGAGGAAGCAGAAAATGAGATATGAAGTCATTGCAGGACGTGAGTAAGGGGATAGTCTGCCTTGAGCCCCACCCCACCCCACCTCCGAAGTGGAGCCTGTCTGATGTTTGGGGTGCTCCCGCTAAACTTGGAGATATCGCTGATTCATTCTTGGCAAATGTTTAGACTTTTAGGGTGGGAATTTTCTTATTTAGCCGATGTGGAAAAATGCCCCCAAAGACGCTCTCCAAAAATAGAGAGAATAGAGACTGTCCCTTCTCTCCAACAGGGCTTTCCAACACTTTTGAGAAGTAAAGCAATTGTTATTTTTCTGGCACATTGTACGATTGCAATTTTTATTTTACAGCTCTATGGTGATCTTACTTAAATCCTACTTCGATTTATTATATGTTTATAAGTACGACACAAAACATTCTACACAGTGCGACCGCATATATGGTATATTCACATATTAACTCGTCCTTTCAAAAGAGACTCCTTGGTTTGCCTTTTTAAAAATGTGTACAACATAAGCCACAGAAGAGAACCAAATTATTAAGTACTTATATCCCCCACAATCATATTCTTTGATCACAGCTTGTTTCAGGTTACCACCATAAATGCTTTATTGTCCACACTTCTACATCATACAAAGCCACTCAGGGTTGTTTACTCGGAACACCATCTTGGTGAAACTCTGTAGCAAGACCAGACTCCTATACTGTATCTTTGAATGAGTAGTTGTTTTTAATGTTTTATTTGGATCACGGGCTCAACAGGAAGACCTTCTGGGAGAACATGAGACACTGGTAGACGGAGGAAGAACCAAGGCTGGAAGGCGATGGTGACATACCGCCTAGTGCAGCCTAGGACAGCCTAGGACAGCCTAAAACCTTTTATTTTTATTTGAAATCACAACAACAACAAAACAAAGTTTGAATCCCACATCTTTAGGACATCTTGCATGATCAGCACTGAATACTGTATGAACATTTTCCACACCACTGGCTTGCGTCTGTTTGCCTGCCAAAGTCATTTGCCTCACGATGCAGCTTGGGAACAAATTTATGTTTCCTGCTCACCACACCGTCGTCCCTCCGATTAACCATCACATGTATTTTTTCTTGCTATTAATTGGATCGAAGCAGAGTCACTTCCAAATCCATCCGTCTTGATGTCTCTTTGGACAGAGAGCCTTGTGTGGGTAAAAAGGATTAGAATAATATTAGAATTAGCTGTTTTTTCTTTGTGTTCTCCCTCTCGGACTGTCAACGTCAAACGTTGGACCTTAGACTCGCAACACTTGACCGGGTATTGATGATCTACAGTATATGTTTTGCGAGGATACTGGTTGATCTTTTTATTGAACCAGGTCACTTCCTGTTGTTTTGGCCTCTGTGGAACTCTCAGTATAACTCTGCCATTGATGTTACAGAGTGAAACCGGCTTTAAAAAGAAACCCATCTTGTGCTTGACAAAATTCTGTGAATTTGTGAATTAATACTCGACATCTGAAAGACGATTGAAAGGTGACTTTGCATTTCACTCTCCCAGCGCACGACAGCAGTTTACGTTTTCTCCTTATTTTCTTTCTTTCTTTATATTTCGTCTTAAAATCTTAACAAGGCGGCCAGAAACTCAGATTATCTCGAGCTGTGAGGTAACCGTTCATCACTGGTCAAAGCTGCGTGTTAAAGTGATGCTCCTTCATCATTTACATTCGGCTACCTCCCGGTCCTGTTTTTCTCCACAACCGCACTTCTTTTATATAAATAAATGACAAAAATAGCTCTGAATGAAGCAGAGGTGTTCTTTATTTAGCCTTCCCTGTGTACTTTGTTTGGAAAATATAGTTTAAGGCCGAAATTGGATCAAGCAAAAATATTATGTATATTTGGGAACGCATGTCTTAACCTTAGTACTAGGGAAAGTAAGGGATAAATATGTCAAAAATACTTACATCTTATACTGTCTTATACTGGAAATGTGGAGGTAAAGGTCATATTCTGCTTTAAAAATAGAAACATCTCGGCCTAGCTTTAAAACGAAGAGAAAACGAAACGAAATGCCATATTTATTCTGACTGTACAAGCCTTTTTAGTTTTGTTCTTGGCTGATTGTCACTGAAGAGATCTTACTGCTAGAGGTCATGAAATCTGATATTGAATGCCACAATGTTTACGTACTTGGGTTGATACCATAAAAGTCTAGAATTTCAATACCTAACCCTAAGGGACAATGTTATAAGTGTTGACACAGATATTTACAATGGAGAGCCCGACCTCCACTGTTTGCAGATGACTCACAACCGATGATGTCTGAGATAAGCCATTACAGCATTTCAAGTTCAAAATATTGCCGTGTTGTATATGTCCGTGTCGCTGTGGACAGAACACACATGGGTTTTCCTTTTTTTTTTTTTTTTTTTTTCATATCAAATATTCTCTTCTGTGGATGTTGGTGATTTTTAACCGAGTGTGGCTGCCTGGTCAGGAAGTGTCAACAGTGTGGTTGCGCTGATTGAACACTGGGTTGACGCTAAAACCCCAGTGAATGTGTTGTGCCTTCACCGCAGGCATTCTGTCCATACCTCACCCTGTCATCTGGACGGAACACCGCGTGGACACTTGGAATCACTTCTCACATTTAGTTTTTTTTATTTTTATAGGAAGCCACAGTTTTTGTCGCCGTACTCCCAGGCGACTTATTTGCGCTTAACTGAACCCAAAAGAGCGTCAGACAGAAATACAATAGACGAAATAGAAAACAGGTGCCATATCTTTTGGTGATTATGAATTATAGCAGTAATTATACTGAACTTTACATAACCAAATCTTTTGAATATTTAACACCACATTTTAAATGATCCAACTGAGGTAATAGTAATGTGTAACATCAGACCAGAACTCCAGTTTTACAATATAACGCCGTCAAATTTTGTGCCCTCGCATCTCGGCAATTTTCAGGCCGATCGTCCTATCGTCTTTAATTTAGACTACAAAATTGTGTATAGTAATATTACAACGTCTTCGTCATCTTCATTACAACTGAAAGAGTATAAGCCATATTAAATTCTTGCCCAGCCCTTCATTGAAAGCAGTTCTTATCAAATAAGAGCACAATTCATGGAGCTGATTTTAAGATATATGAATAATATTTCCAACCTTGTAATTATTAAGCCGGCAAAAACACAGAAACCTCCCTTCGCTGACAACCAATTTCTACAATGAGACTGCTTTCACTGTCTGGGATGTCGAAGCACTTAGAAAAATGAGGAAGACGGCGGGATCCGCCTCGTACATGGGGGAGCTTAAAACGCTGACACTTACGGCTAATTGCTCACCGACGGCCGCCCTCGGCATGCCTTCCTGAGACGACTCAGTCGTGCAGCTACAACGGCGCAGGTTTGTGGAAAAACCAAGCAAGGAGATCGCCCCAGACTCTGCACCGAGGCAAGACGCTACTAGGTTTGGCAAGGAGTCTTTCAGGAGACTCCGCGGCTACCCGCTCGCCGTGAGACCGTTCTCCTCACAGCCAGCCATCTGGAAGAGAAGGGGAAGCGCCGAGGTATGCGGGGACAGGAACATCTGGTCTTCTCCGAGCTTTCTCACTGACTGGCTCGTATGATGGATGGGACATTCACACCCAGCCGGGCTCAGATATGGACCTATACTTTGGGGTTTTATGGCCCTGCAAACCGACCAGTGTCATAACCCCTTAGCCTCCGGCTAGATGATTTGCTCGGCGTGGCTAATGATAGGGCTGGGATATCCGACAGGGGAGTCACACGGATGAATCGAATGACGATATCATAATGCGATCACTGATGTACACTGGAAGTGAACGTTGAAAATGACAAAATAAAAATAAATGAAATGAAATGAAATGATGGCAGCAGATCCTTTGTGATGAAATTTCCCGACTACTTAAAAAAAAAAATTTATTACCCATGTGTGTGTACTTCAAAATGAGCAGTAGCACAAGATTATTATTATTTTTTTAATTCTTTCAAGTTTCACTTTTGCGCCCTTTGTCCCCGTGAACCGCCTTTGAAATTTCCAGGGAGGTTTTCCAGTCGTAAACGACGCCACACTGTTAAAGGTGCAGTGTGTAGAATTTAGTGGCATCTACTGAGCCACCCACCTGTTCAAAACATGCCTGTTCGGAACGGGCTAATAAGGACAGACCTTCCTTCCTTCCTTCCTTCCATTCTTCCATCCTGCAGTGCCCACTCCAAACATGCCTGAATTCTTCCTTCTTCTTTATGACAGTTCCGGATTCCACATTCATGAATTAGTAATACTGACAAAAACTAATTAAAGTGTATTAATATTACATGTGTCGCGTGTCCAAATTGACTCCGGCAGGGCTACTCGACGCCAAACTGCATTTTGTGCAAGACGACGCTGTGAGGAATGCAGCAAGAATCAAGGTTGTTGGTTTTTTTTTTTTGTTTTTTTTTAGTTCTTACCGTGGTGCAGAGAATAATTAACTACCCCTGGCAATGTGCTGCATAAATAAGTAAATAATAATAATAATAATCCCCGCACTTTTTGGGTCTCTTATTTCCCTTCTGCTTTAGTTGTTTATTTATTTTTATTTCACCATGTCAAACTAATTTTAGTGTGACTTTAGAATCAAATGGCTTTTGGTCGCGGGGATCATCATGAGGCGACGGCAGTTCTCCAGGGGTTAGGATGAGCTGCCTCCCTTACACTCTAGTGACTAATAATGACAAGTGGGGGTCTCATCCGTCAGACACGGTACATACACAGACATACTACTAGTCGTTTTTCTGTTTTTGTTTTTCATTCTGAATGACGCTGAGAAGGATGCCTTGTAAATGATGAGCCAACGGGGCTCAGGGCAAGGCAGTCGCACTTCAATCACCTCGAGGCATGACGAGTGGAAACCTTTCCACGCCTGACGAGTGTGCACGCCCATTGTGCGGTGAGGTTAAACTGATGATAACCTTTTGTCGGCTGTGTGGCGACCCCCATACCAGAGATGATAAGCTCGGGGCAAAACGTCTTTCTGGCGGGTGGGAGAATGTAACCGCAAAACGAACTATCCCAGGTGTAAACTCGGCTTTTAAAAAGAAAAACGCGCCATGCAATCACGGCATCATTACTTCAATTAACTAAAAAAGATTACTTTGGGACTGAGGTTCCCTAGATATACGTGAGCCTGCAAGCATACAAGGAAAACAGCCGCAGCCGCCTGCCTGTATGTGCCTATGTATGTATGTATGTATGTATGTATGTATATATCAAAATAAACATACACACACGCAGGGTAGAAGGTGTACAAACACTCCCTTCACACTTGCATCTGCATCCTAATTTGCATCCTCATCTTTACGCACTCAAATGTCTGTTTGCACATATCTGCAGGAACTCTCGCATACAAAACCACCCGCTCATGAATAAAATGTACACAAATCCAAGCATTCCGATCCACAAATCCAGCCATGAGTAGGAACATGCTACACACCCGCACACACACTCACGCTGCCTCTCTTTCTCTTCCCTCTCTCACAGACTCGCCTACTGTAGTATTGACACCAAAGGAATTCCAAGCAGCTCCTTAATCCGTGCAAGTGCTGACGGAGGCTTAGATTGGACGCAGGGTGGTGGAGGGACAGGGAGTGAGGGGAGCAGAGGAGGGATGTTGAGATGTGCGGGTTAAAGGGCGGAGAGTTCAAAAGTCGGGAGGGGAGGGAGGAGAAGAGGGAAGCGCCCAAGATGAAAGTAGGTTTTTGTTTTTTGCTTTTCAGGTATGCCGTTGTTAAAAAAAAAAATATATATATATATATATGTTTCGGTGTCAAACAAAGGGAGTTTTGACTTAAAATTGTGTTTAAACAACTCAAGCCCATACCACTGTTTCCTTGTCTCTTTGGCTGTACATTTTTGAGTTGGTTCTCAAATACCAGCAGTTAATAGTCGGTGGCTAATGACGCCCTCAAGCACATGATTTGGCAGCGTTTCTAATGTGCCGGTTACGTTGGCATGTTTTAAAGTGCCCTCTGGGTTTTATTGACCATCGGTAATGTATGTTGCTTTTGTTGTCTATTGACATTTCTTTTACTGACCTCTTGTGTGTGTTTGTCTTTATTGACCGTTTTTGGCATAGCTTTTCTCTGATGCATCGAATGCAACCCTCACAGCTAATGTGAATTTTGTTATGTTGTGACCAATCAATTCTAGGACTATCCCTCCATGTTCATGACAATTACTGCATGTCCTCCCTTAACTATTTTATTCCTGTGTATTCTCATCTGTTTTTCTTTTCTACAACCATTTCCATCACTTCTGCACATATGGGCAAAGCATTACAAGGCCACTGCCTTTAAAAAAGAAAATATTTTTTACATAGAATCCTATGGGAAGTGGCAACATACTGTGCAGCTGGAGGCTGCTTACAATGTAACCGGCTGCTTTTCTTTTTTTGCAGAATGGAGCGTTTCCAAATGGTTGAGAACATATCCTGTAGAAAAAGAAGTAGAGTCTCTGACATCACACGGTTTTTGAAGGGACAATTTGAAGCTTGGGTTTACGCTTGCCGCCAAAATTAAATTGACTCTTAAGAAGATTTTCTATTGATTTCCATTCAGTCAGAGCATCGGCTGAGCTCCTTTTTCCATGAATACAATATGCACCACACTTTTATTTTTATTTTTTCCCATAACGGCACAAAGTGCCCCAGGCAGCGGTGTATCTACTCAAAAAACAGATATTTGTGAACACTGCTCTAAGATATCTAAACCTAGAGATCACAGTGTGGTTGGTTATTACATATTGACTATGTGATAGCCGGCGATACATGCTTCACGTCGACAGGTTTGAAGCAAATGTAATGAACGGTCCTCTGCCTCGTGTCCTGCAGGTATGACTATAGAGAGATGCTCTACAACTCCACCTTCTGCCTGGTGCCACGGGGTCGACGGCTGGGCTCCTTTCGCTTCCTGGAGGCTCTGCAGGTCAGTCGCATAACACACACACGAAAATATTGCTTTGTTATTGAATGTTCTTTTTACATTTGTAGTCTGCACAAAACATGAAACTGTTTAAGAAGCAACTTTAGGAGCCGTTGGGTTTACAATTAAAAGTAAGTTCTATTTGACTTTGTCTGTCAAATATTGGTGTATTTTTAAGACATTAAAGTCATTGGTGCCCAATATCCTAATTTCTATGTGACAATTTTTCTATATTGTAACCGGCATTATCGCATTATTCTGGGCGGGCTGCCCGAGTGGATTCTATGCATGGCAATCGCTGTATGATTGTAAGTTCCTTCTGCTGAATTTCAAAGGGTTCCAACATGGTGGAATTGGTGTTTTGTAATGCCAGCCAAAAATTAGTATTCGTATATATAGTATATCCTTAAATGAAAAGCAGCTTGATTTTCCCCCTTTGGAAGCTTCTGACATAGAAGCTTCCAATGTTTCTAATAGAGAAAGCTGGAGTACATGACCTGGACCTTATTGCGTCTCCAAAGTAACATAACATTAGTTTGGGGTCGGTACTGTTAGTAAAATTAAAGATGGTATCGGTACTTGGTATCGGCCCATACTTAAAATTGAGAACTCTACAAAGCGATGTGAAATGTTAACCCAAAGGCCTTGGTGAGCAGACAATAGGCCCATTAATTAGCTGTGGCGGATGGAAGAAGTGACCGGAGGAGCTCCACTCGGAGTCTGGCTTATCCCCCGCCGGTCATACTGTGATTATGCAGCCAGTGTTAATGCAGCTGCCACTGACTCAGTGTCTTCACCTCGTCCCCTCAGCTATGTTCTCTCTCATTTGCCCACCTATTTGGGCAACCTACCCATCTATTAGTCTCCCAATCCATTCCTCTGTTCCATCTTCTGAATGACGAGTCTTTCTATGGTTTTTATTTCCCTCCTTTCCATCAGCTGTTTCCACTCTCTTTGGACCTGTCTCTTTGGCCATGGGTCAAAACTCAAGTCCATTCTTGAGTACTTGGTATAGATTTATGGCCCTTGTCATCATTGGGTATAAAAAGAGGATACATTTTGGACTTCTCTAGTGAATCGCACCCATGGAGTTAAAAATAAATCATGACTTTGAATGCCGCAATGCTGCTTTGCATTAAAGCTTTGATACAGAAAAGTCAACACAAGCCCTTTCCACCCGTAGTGATAATCCGAGCAACTTTTGCACAATAACAGAATAATTCCCAATATTGGTGATGTGTGATAGGTATCAGAACACATGATTTATCTATTAAAAGTATTATGTTAAAGCGGTTTATCCAATTAGGAACATATGCAGAGAAAGGCTCCCCAAAACTAGTGCATTTATCTCTCAAAACCCATTTTCTTGACTAAAATGGGAACCAGTTTGAAGAGGAGCACGAAATGACTGCACCAAAGGAGCCCGTTTTACATTCATTTTTTTGAACGATAGAGCACTACGTTTACATTATATTTGTTTTTAAATGCCAAAGAGAATCCATTCTTTAGATTAGCCCCGGAGAGTACCAATCCTTTCCATCCAAAGTAGAGCTCCCATGGTTGAGATGTGTTGAGACATCATCTCTAAATCAGCTTTCAAAAAATCATAATCTTTGGAAAGCACACACACACACATACACACACCTCTCGCATTAATCTTGGCAAATAAGCAGACCAAATTCAGCGACCCAGTACACACCGAGTAAACCCAGTAAAGTGGCAATGCACTGTATTGCGGTCCGACTCCCCCAGTACTCCGAATTAGGTTTCTCAAAAAATATATTTACTGATTTAATTAATGTTATCCGGGGACGCCATCACTAATCCTAGATCAGCAACTTGCGAGGCACTAGAGAGGCTTCTCGGGAGCTTTCCCCGGATTGTTAATTAGGCCACGGCGAGAATTTCCTGTTCGCTAAACGTGAGTGGTGTCTCGTCCCAAACGCCAGGCCGAGTTAAGCTAATAAGGATGATGTTGGGTTAACGTCTGTACCGCAGATTGTGTGATTCATTGTAAAATATTAGGGCTGATAATGACACCTCGGGACTAGCACCTTGAGCGTATCAGCTTTTTCACTTTTGCGCTTAAATCGCTGTATCTGCACCGCAAAGGCTGAAGATGCGGTTGTATGTACCGTTGCACATCATGGTATATGGTGTTTTTAAATATCAAGTAAAATCCCAATATATATATTGTTTATTAAATTATCTGGTTATTAAGCTAAAATTAGGATCCTGGATGAGCTGCATCACATTATGCTCTAAGTTGATGAGCATTTATTCTCCACTTTTTCGAACAAAGCTCATTGTAATATTTTGGTCCTCATATTTGAAGAAATGAAAGATCTTCACATCCTTTACTCAATACTTTGTTGAAGCACCTTTGGCAGCAATTACAGCTGAAAAACATCCCCACAGCATGATGCTGCCACCACCATGCTTCACTGTAGGGATGGTATTGGCCAGGTGATGAGCGGTGCCTGGTTTCCTCCAGACATGATGCTTGGCATTCAGGCCAAATAGTTCGATCTTGGTTTTATCAGACCAGAGAATTTTGGTTCTCATGGTCTGAGAGTTCTTTAGGTGCCTTTTGGCAAACTTCAAGCGGGCTGTCTTGTGCCTTTTACTGAGGAGTGGCTTCCGTTTGGCCACTGTACTGTAAAGGCCTGATTGTTGGAGTGCTGCAGAGATGGTTGTCCTTCTGGAAGGTTCTCCCATAGGAACGCTGGAGCTCTGTCAGAGTGACCCTCGGGTTCTTGGTCACCTCCCTGACCAAGGCCCTCCCCTGATTGCTCAGTTTGGCCGGGCGACCAGCTCTAAGAAGAGTCCCGGTGGTTCCAAACTTCTTCCATTTACAAATGATGGAGACCACTGTGCTCGTTGGGACCTTCAATGCTGCAGAAATGTTTCTGTACCCTTCTGAATTTACCACAGGTGGACTACAATCAAGTTGTAGAAACATCTCAAGGATGATCAGTGGAAACAGGATGCAACTGAGCTCAAATGAGTGTCATAGCAAACGATTGTGAATACTTATGTACATGTGATATTTCAGTGTTTTATTTTTAATAAAGTTGCAAAAATTTCTAAACTTTTTTCACTTTGTCATTACGGGGTATTGTGTGCAGAATTTTGAGAAAAAATGAATTTAATCCATTTTGGAATAAGGCTGTAACATAACAAAATGTGGAAAAAATGAAGTGACATGAATACTTTCCGGATGCACTGTACCAACGCCTCAGGTGCATAGAATTTTGAGAAAAAATGAATTGAATCCATTTTGGAATAAGGCTGTAACAACAAAATGTGGAAAGAGTGAAGCAATATGAATACTTTCCGGATGCACTGTACCAACGCCTCAGGTGCATAGAATTTTGAGAAAAAATGAATTGAATCCATTTTGGAATAAGGCTGTAACAACAAAATGTGGAAAGAGTGAAGCAATATGAATACTTTCCGGATGCACTGTACCAACGCCTCAGGTCGATCTGTAACATGGCATGCCGGGATTTGGGCTTGGGACTCGGCCTAAGTCACCACCGTGAGTCGATCGGGACCTTGTCATCCCGGTGGCCGACCGCTTGGTGACTCGTCCCGGCAGCGTTTTAGCCCCTGTCAGTGAGCATCAGTGTTGCGCAGGGAGCCCCTCGTCCCTCCCGGCAATCTGGGCGGGGGGCCATCAAGCTGGCGTGCGGATTTGTAC
>OMKR01062496.1:0-11258 GCA_900302355.1 Cyttopsis rosea
GCGCGCGTGTATGTGTGTGTGTGTGTGTGTGCGCGCGCGCGCGTCTGTACGCGTGTACGCGTGTGACGGCCCACAACGGGTTACAGGGTCAGGGTGTCTGTGGGAACACCGTGTTCTGAGCAGCGCAGCGGCTACAGTACAGCCGGAACATTGTGTTACTTTGTGGCTGCTTTCCAAGACCTGCCCCGAATATTAC
Organism: Cyttopsis rosea; assembly: GCA_900302355.1. NCBI lineage: Eukaryota > Metazoa > Chordata > Actinopteri > Zeiformes > Parazenidae > Cyttopsis > Cyttopsis rosea. Next base: position 197 of record OMKR01062496.1, read on the forward strand.
ACCGCACGCCCCCACGCCCCTCTCTCCGCCTCCCTCCGCTGTCATTTCATCTCAGAGCTGCGCTCCATGTGCTGAGCTACTCCAGCAAAAGAGGGGAAAAAAGAAAGGGGAAAAAAAGGAAAAAGCACTATGGGCAGAACATTTCGTTCCCTGGATGTGAGAGGGTGGACCTGAATGAAGAGGGACAGTGGAACCGGCTGGAATATCACCAGAGCACAGCGGCAGCAGCAGAGGTGTGGGAAGCAGTCCAGAGAAACAACTGTAAGTCTGGACCATTTGTTGTTTTTATTGCCATAATCTCTTAACTTATAATGACACATAGGCTTGATTAAAAGTCCCCCCTCTGCGGTTGTGAATGAGGTCTCTGCCTGAAGACATGGGGGCGGGGTAGGATGGGGGACAATTTGTCTCAACCGCCGGTGCTCAACGTGGGGGTCCTTCAAGATGTTCCAGTGATGATTAAACTTAAGCATTGTTCCATTTGCATTGTGTCAGCACCATTGGAGAATGTAGGATACCTTTCCATCATAGTTATATAGTAGTAGTAGTTAATAGTTAATTATATCTCATATTTAAAAGTCTGGTCAGATTGGGGTTGGTGCCCTGTTGTGTCTCAAACTGAGGGTCCTTGGGATGAAAAGGGTTGAGAATCACTGGTCTACACACGTTATTAAGGACATTGGCTCTGGTGCTGACCGTGGCTTCCACTGGAAGACTGGTTTTCCAGAAAGGAGACCAATTCAGTCTATATCCAGAAAATCATGGAATTGGGTATATTTGAAATGTGATGTATCGGTAAAAAGTGTATCGTGAATTTTAAAATCAATTCACATATTACATGCAAAACGCTGTGAGCCCCACAAAGTATAAAACATCATATGATAGTCCTTGTGTAATCGTACCTTTATGATGTAACCCTCTTCTACAAGTAATCGGCCTATTGCCAAATTCTAGTTCTCTGTTGAATTATAAATTCCTGCTGCATCAGCCTCATATATGCTCTAATCATTGATATTGCTTTACAAAGTCATTCCTTTCAAAAAATTTCGACCGCACCTAATTGGGTTAACCTCACAACGGCCTCTTATTTCAATAAATGTCAACTCTCAGCCGTGCCGGGCTATACTTTGCAAACTGAGTTTCGACCGCCGCTCCACCGTGAGAATTCCACAGATCACGACCGAACGTGTGGGGAGACATGTATTCCCACTTTTGATAAGATGAGTGTGTGCGTGTTTACGTTATTTTTTTTAATTCAGAGAAGCCCTGAATTTCTCACCATGTGCTTTGGATTCACTCATTTCTTATCAAAGCAGAAGTGTTGAACACAAGATACGTAATCACTATATTATTCCCATGACACAGCCTTACATAGTATATTTTCTGAATGCCAACCTTTCTTATCTTATGTCATTTGATGTCATTGAATTACCCTCTATGACAGGGTAATTATAAATATTATAATTAGTATTTTTAGTTAGCCTGTAGCGTTTAATAGGTCATTAATCTCCAGTTATTTCCTTCCAAAAGAGAGATGCGCCGCATTGTGACTGAGTGGGTTTCGGTTCGGTAAACACCATCTGACTGTGCCATGAAGCCCTGAATAGAAAGGACATACTGTTCACCAACAAACACACACACACACACACACATGCACACGCACATTACGATCATCATTTTGTTTTTATTAGAGTTTGTTAAGTGTCAACATATAGGATCATTGTGGTTTTACTGTGTTAAAAATAATCTAATTGTTTTGAAGAGTTTGTACTGGATCGGGGGTCATGGAAAAATGGGCCGAGGATTCTGACCGAGGATTCTGAAAAAAACCCCAGCAGTTATGGAGTTGGGGGTCTTTTCGGGGGTCTTCTTTTTTTTTACACAGAAAAAATGATTCTGATTCAGCTGCCTGTGCCCAGCGTCAGGTATAAATATAGATTACAGCAAAAAAAGGACAATTGAGAAGAGCGTTATCTTCTGCAATGGTGCCCTGGAGAATGCAAATAAATACAAAATACAATACAACATACTGTACACTATACAACACAGTAATAATGAATAGAAGGATAGAATAGAACTATAATGCTGTAGGACTGAAGTGATTACCGCTACGTCCATTAAAACCGGGTTTTCACCTATGATGTGTTGAATGCATATCACAGCGCCTTATCAACAGCAAACACAGGCAACATGGGACCAACATAATTTGTCCTCAGATGTCATCGCTGAATAGTTCAGATTAGGAAACGGCAGACCCGAAATGCGCGTCGGTGAACCCGGGGGAAACATGTTGACACTGGTGTTGACACTATGTTGATATATATACATATATATGTATGTATGGGTATGCATGTCTCCTTATGAACCTTTCCCAAATAAAGTCGGGAGCTTGTGATCCTAATTAATTAACACTACAAAGTTGTCCTATCTTAATTCCACGATGATTGGATTGTACAGACAGAGGATAAGTGCTAAATCAAATTTTGCCTTTACCCCCGCTGCAGCTGCACTGTACACTGAAATTGGATAACCATGCGAGGAGAAAGATTAGTATGGAGGCTCGCAAAAAGCCAGAGGCGACTCTTAAACAACCGCAGAACTTCATATGAGTCGGACTCTCAACAATCCAAAATCCTCCAAGATGGAGGCTGCCCCCCCCCACGAAAATGATCTGCTCCTGACTGCACCAGTGCACAGCTTATCTCACAAACCAACTCAGAGAAATGTCTCACGGTATAATATGAACCAGGTTGACTTTATTCAGAATTTTTAGGTGCTAATGATTCTGAAATCTACAATATGTTTAGTGTGGAGGTAACGTAAACCTATTTCCTCCCAAAGAACATAATTTACTGCCAAGCGGTGGTTACACGTCTTTGGGCTGTTTATCTTCCGCAGCCCTAAGGTCATTGGTTTGGATCGGAGAATATGGAAAGCGGCGGATACTAAGATGATATAGTTTGGGAAACAGATGTCGTTCTGTGCACAAAGAATTTCTTGAATAACTTTAATCTTAATGTTAATAAATGTAATCTTGGCAACTACAGGTGTGGACCCCATCAGAGGACATGGAGGTCCATACTTGTAGTTGAAACTGGAGGGACGAAGGTTTTTGCAAAAAAAGCAAACAAATAATAACCACAGCGGAGCAGGGAGCACATCTTTGTTAAGATCTCAGCGCTGTTCTTTTGAGTTGTGTCTAGTTTATGCCGTGTATACATTGACTTTAAAGATGTCTTTTTTTTTAAGATACTATGTGGTTGTTTTCACTGTTTACTTTCAACTGTCAATTTGTTTTTGATGCTATATCTATGTCGCTGTTGGCCATACGATTACCATAAATGTTCCAAATGCTTCACACATGTTGGATTACCCGTGTTGTCCCATGGAATATTTTACTGCATATAGACTGGAAGAGAAACAAATACATAGTCATAAGTGGCTCAGTGGTTAACACTGTTGCCTCATAGCAAGAAGGCCTTTTCTGTGTGGAGTTTGCATGTTCTTATGTTCTCTGTTTGCGTGGGATTCCTCCCACCATCAAGACGTATGTATTAGGGGGTTAATGCTCCTGTCGGTGCCTCTGACCAAGTCACTGGCAACAGAGCAGTCCCTGGGCACTGCGCTGCCGCTGCTCCTAGGGGTGTGTAAGACGGGTCAAATGCAGAGGACAAATTTCATTCTCGATGTATGCTGAGATATGACAATAAAGAATCTGATCAAATCAGTACAAATCTTGCAAACAGTGGGTTTTTACATCTTTCACCTTTCCTCGCTCTGTCCATATCCAACTCAGAGCAGCTCTTTGTGATAAGAGGCCCACCCAGCTGATGACTAATGCAGCCTTAATACCGGGAAACGCTGTCGCTTTAGGTCAAACACTTGAGCAACCGACACATTATGATGTCGATAGCGTGGAGCGACAAAAATAAATCAACTCATATTTTTACAGATATTATATTTAGTTCATTCTCATCACATCTATCTATCTATCTATCTATCTGTCGACCACACCAAATTAGAAACCCTGTACAGAAAATGTCATGAAAATCCTCACCTTAAAAGAGATGTTAAAAATAAAAACATATGATAAACAGAAGTGAAAACACATTTTTTTGCAATATAAATGTGTAAATAAGTAGATGTTGGTGTTGATGTTTGTGTGAATTTGTGTTTGCAGTATCGCGTAATGCCCACACTCTGAGATGACCACTGATAAGAACTTATCTATGGATGGCCAGACAGATGCAGCCACGTTTGCTACGAAGGGACTCGACATAACATTGAATAAAGACCAGGGAGTCATTAAGGTATTGAGGCATTCATGGTCATTTATCATTATAACTTTAAAATGTAACATTTAATTGTTGATATCACTGAGTTGGAGGACTGCCATCTAAATTGACTCTGTTCTTCTAAGTTCTTCTGTGTAGTCTGCCAATTATTTTCAGTCCTGCCTCACCGCTGCTCGCTGTGTTAAACAGGGGAGGGAATAAAGGGAGTTGATGGCTTATGTGTGTGTCTGCAGATAGTGAAGCGCCAGGGGGTGGATGAAGAAAGGCCAATGCTTGGGGACAGGGTGACGGTGCACTATACCGGTAAGCTGCTCAACGGGAAGAAGTTAGACTCCACTTTGGACCGAAAGGAGCCTTTTTGCTTCAATTTGGGAAAGGGTGAGTCACATCCCTGATGTAATACAATTGAACCTTTGAGCCGATATTTAATATGAGATGTGAAGAACTCACATTGACGTTTGAACTCAGTCTTTGCTTGTCCCTTAACAGGACAGGCAATCAAGGCCTGGGACATCACTGTACTGTCTATGCAGAGAGGAGAGGTGTGCACAGTACAATGTAGTCCAGAATACGCCTACGGATCTACTGGGAATCCACCAAAAATCCCTCCCAACGCATCACTACTGTTTGAGGTTGGTAAATCAAATCACTTGAGTTTTTGTTTTTACTTTTACTTGCCTCTGTATGAAATAGATTCTCCTATAGCAATCCCTCAGTTATAATGGAAGCCTACTGGGCCAAAATTAATCACTCTAAAAGCATCTATCTCTAAGCTCTTTCACAGTGAATTGGAGCCATTATTTCATTGATTATGGCATGCATGGAATCTTTGTGCTTGTTCATTTAGTGGAATTATTGCTTTCATGTCTCGCAAAATATACAAATTTAATGACTTTTTCATATCAAATGCTTTGCTCTGCGTGCTCTGCAAAGATTTGTGCGTCACAAGCAGTGGGGCGCCCCAAATATTTTCTAGGGTGGCCACATGGAGGCAGTGAAACTCTTGGGTTGGCACAAGAAATAGGCCGTAGCAGTGGTTCTACATGATTTTGATCTACATGATTTCCATGTTTTTGGTGAAATGTCATTGGAGATGCGCTGTAGCATAGCTGAATTTCAGGCTATGAAATCGTATAGTTGTACAATTGTACGGTCAGTGTCTGCATAGTTCTGCCCAGGCTGAGATTTATATCCAGTTTTATAAGTTTCAGAACTAGACAGACTTTTGGTGTCTCTCCAGGTGGAACTGCTCAGCTTCCATGGGGAGATGCTCACAGATGACGGCGGCATCATAAAGAGGATCAAGTCCAAGGGGAACGGGTATACGAATCCCAATGACGGGGCAACTGTTGATGGTAAAGCTTTTCTGTGGTTTATGGAGTTGTAGATATTGCACTTATATATATCAGGGGGTTACAGTCTCAGGTTTGCAATAGAAAACATCATCCAGACTTATTTTCTAAAGTTCAGGTTTGAATTGTTGTGTTGGCAGTGCACCTGGAGGGAAGCTGTGGAGGTCGCCTGTTTGACTGCAGAGACGTGCGCTTCGTGGTGGGCGAGGGGGAGGATAAGGGCATTCCCCTGGGAGTGGACCGGGCCATGGAGAACATGCAGAAAGGAGAGTGCTGTATACTGCTCTTAAAACCCAAGTAAGATTACCCAAATCTCATCTATTAAATCTAATATTTATACTTAAAATATAAGTATATATATATATAAAAGTATATATAAAATATATAATACTTAAAAATAATGTCAAAGCACAAAGGAATAAATAGATGCCATATACATATATTTATATATAATATTTGATAATTGATTCATATGTTTTGCCCACATTTCTAATTAAATCAAATTAAAATAACTAATAAGATGTAAACAAGTTTCTTGCTGACAGTCTTTAAATTATGAGTTTGATGTTTGAAATTTATTATTGTTCTATCGCCACCCACTAATATTCATTTTCATGAATACATTTTTCTAATTTAAATGATAAAAACTCGGATCAACCAATATTGCAGCATAAGTATTTGGATTAAGGAGGCTATTCAGAGTCAGACCAACCCTACATTCTTAACAATTCGCATTATATTGTGTTTATGGAACCAATCTGAAGGCCCTCAGCACATCCAGTCCAATAACATCTTGATGGAACTGGAGTGTCAATTAAGCACATCCCCAGTTCCACAGAACTATTTTCCTGCTTATTGTTTTCCTGGCTTCTCATTTGAGTTCAACGTGGCACAAAGACATAATGTCATAATGAAAAGAAATTGACTCAAAAGGGTTAGTTATAATGTATGATTGAATGTATGTATGTAGCAAATGAGACTCCCACACTTAATTAAAATCTGTTAATTAAGTGAAGCAATGTTAGGACCTTCATTAGACATATATAATATATCATCATATGTCTGTTGCAGTATGTGGGAGTCTCTTTTTTTAAATATTTTGTGGTCGTCCAGTTCTTCTCCTACATGTTTCCCCATTTCTTTATATTATTTACATTTAATGACACATATGCACATATGGAGAATTGAAAAATGTATGTTTATTATTATAATATTATATAATATTATTATTATTATATATAAGATTATTTTCAAATTGTACTAACTTATAAATTAACCTGTTATGTGTATTTTTGTAGGTATGGCTTTGGAATAGAGGGTGAACCAGAGTTTAAGATAGGACCAAACAAAGAAGTGGTGTATGAAGTGACCCTTAAAGACTTTCAGAAGGTGAACTTTATTTTTGTCTCAATTAATTGTCAAGTCAAGTCAATTGATACAGCCCTTAATCACAATTCAGCCTCAAAGGGCTTCACAAACCCTCATTTCACATAGAAATCACCTCCCCTTGTCTGAACCCCATCCGGGTCAGGAAAACCTCCCAGAAAACCCTTTGTGAAAAAAAGTAAGAACCCTTGAGAAAGGGGGGGCGGGGGGTCGGTGGGAAGGAGGAATCCCCCTTCAACGATGACCAGGCTGCAGTAGAAGCAGAGTGGGCAACATTCATAAAATAATATGACAAATCATAGGTTATTGTATTTCTATACTTTGCAATGTTAAAGCTAGACATTGCGAGAGTCTATTTGCTGGTGTTCAACTCAATGAATACATAATGTATAATATTAAACACAAGGCTTTGGCATTGGGTGTTCTGGGAGATTTAGTTGGGGTTCCCTTATATTGAAGCAGCATTCTGATATAAATTTCAGCAATTTATCTGACACTAATTGAATTGTTTCCGAAGGCCAAAGAATCCTGGGAAATGGATTTAAAACAGAAACTAGACTTGGCTGGTGAAGTTAAGCATAAAGGGAACCAATATTTTCAGGTAATTTCAGGCACACTTTATTTCAAGCTTATATTTCTCTCCATGTTCTATTTAAAAGCATTTGTCAGCCCTCTCTTTTGCTCTCTACCACCAGGCAGGGCGGTACAACCAGGCCGTCATCCAGTACCAGCGCATTGTGTCCTGGCTGGAGATGGAGTGCGGCGTTGGAGCAGAACAGCAGAAGAAAATCCAGGATTTTCTCTTAATGTCGCAACTCAACCTAGCGCTCTGTTTCCTGCGACTGCAGGAGTTCTCGCACGTGGTCGACAACTGCAACAAGGTGGGTTGCAAACAGAATATGTGACCATAGCAATTCCTTCTCACACACACGTTCCCTCAGCAGAGACGATTCTGCTGAGAGTAATTTACAATTAGATGGATTTAGAGCAGAGATGGGCAAACTTTTTGGTTCAAAGGCCGGATGCCCTTCATGTTGGTGTTAGCCAGACCTCCCTCTCATGCTTGCAGTTGGTCCAGAATGCGGCAGCTCGTCTTTTAACAGGGAAACGCAAGCGTTTCAGCTAGGCCGTACTGGCCTCCCTTCACTCTCTTCGTACGTTTTAGGGTTGATTTTGAGATTTTATTGTTTGCCTACAAATCATTAAATGGGCTAGCTCCAACCAACTGTATCTCTCTGACTTTTTTCAACCACACCGCCTTTCTTATTCTTATGGTCTTATTGCTTTTATTATTTTATTGTCCTTGTCTTCTAAACTGGTCTGCTGTTTTGTTAAACTGACGGAAGTTGTTTTATGGTTTTTGCAATGTCTTATTGTACAGCACTTTGGTAAACTGTTGTTTTTAAATGTGCTGTTTAAATACATTTGGTTTGGATTGGATTGGATTGGACCATGCAAGGGGCCACGTGCTAAACATTTATAATGTTCCAGCATGCTCAATAAAGCAACTGCACAAAGGAGTCTCACTTAAATACATGTTGAGTTATTTTCTCAGAAACTTGTGTTTGAACAGTCGTGCAAATGTAGTTAAGTTAATTACCAATACTATTGCCATTTCTTTATTATTCAAGTAGGCTAGTTTCACAAAGAGAAGTTTATAGTTCCATACCAGTACATTTTAGACACATTTTGAAGCACAAAGATGCATTTAGATAGAATAAGCCAACTTCACAATTTCATATTTTCTCATTTTCTCATATACTTATACATCTTTCATATTTATGTATCAGTGCATTTTGTTGTTGTCATTTGATATATTCAGTCTTCCCTCCCCCATCACTGATTTAGTGATGGGATCTCATCAACATTTTTGATGAGATTCCTTTTTAAATTGTTATTTTTAAGATTTTACAGTTTGTGTGTGTGTTATTTTCTAGGTGATTGAGCAAGATGGGAAGAACGAGAAGGCTCTGTATCGCCGCGGGGAGGCACGTCTCTTCCGCAACGAGCTCAGCCAGGCCCTGGCCGACTTCCGCACGGTGCTGCAGGTCAACCCTGCTAACCGAGCCGCACGTGCTCGCATCTCCACCTGCCAGCACAAGATCAGCGAGCACCACGAGCAGGACAAGAAGATCTACGCCAACATGTTCCAGAAGTTTGCAGAACACGATGCCATGGTCTGTGAATTCTCATTCTCACATACAATGTTTCACTATATAAAGAAAGATTTTGCAGGATTGTTCTTATCTTTACATTTATTTGAAATGGGTTACTATAGAATTGTTTTAATTTAACATTGCATTAACAACATATGATAAAATAAATAATAAGTCATAACAAATAATAAGTAATAACAAATAATAATAGTAATTACAATAACAATAATAATAATAGTAATTACAATAACAATAATAATAATAATAATACATAATAATAATTACATTTACAATGAAGAGTGTATTTTAACATATTTAGTGCAACTGTCGTGTGGTAATTCCAAGGTGGTTTTTTGCTTTCCATGGCACCACACTGACACCTAGTGGTAACTAATTTTAAAACAATTTAAGGGCTCAAGCTGATGCATGCATTAGAACAAGAAGAACAAGAACTGTTTATTAATCACACATTTTTAACCACACACATACGGAGGGTGACACACACACACACACACACATGCAGTGGCGAATGATGAGATTTGGTCTCTGCGTTTATCCCATCCTGGCCGTCCTTCCTCCAGGGGCAGCCAGGAGCAGTGGGCAGCCCTTTTTTCGTCGGCGCCCGGGGACCAGTTCCAGGTGTATCCATGTCGTGGTCAGGGACAGGACAGGAAGTGTTCCGCACGTTTTTAGTCGGGGTCCTTATGTTGGAGGAGACCCATGCGAACACGGGGAGAACGTGCAAACTCCTACATATAATAACATACATGGTTGTATGATTATGTGTAGTGAGTCAGATCAAGGAGAATTTCAGTTTCAGGCCTGTTAGGGGCCTGTGGTATGGCAAGCCGCTTGAGCATTTATTCACTTTTTCAAACTAGTTGCAATTCTGAAAAAAACTAATTGTTGATATCAAAACAGATATTCTTGGTATCCATATTTCATGTTTTGATATCAAAAGATGGGATTTGATTATTGGTATCAAGATGTACATTCTTGATATCAACATTTCGAATTGTTGATATAAAGAATAGAAAATGTTGTTATCAACAATTCCCATGGTTTAAAATTTTTGATATCAAGAATTGGTATTGTTGATATCAAGAATGTCTGTTTTTGATATTAACAATGTGTTTTTTTTATATCAAAGAGTAGATTTACAACTGGTTCAGTCAGAATTGAAACTAGTTCGAAATCTGGCCATCTGGACGTTGTCATCAAAATGTATGGATGTTTTTCTTCAGTATTTCCAAAGGCTGCAACATGCTGGAAAAACAATAAAACAGCTTAATGTTTTTCAGAATTTCTACTTTTAATTGACCTACTGTAGCCTCTACTAATTCAATATGTGATGAAAACCAATTTCCAATTCCAAGCGACATGGATCAATAAAACCATCGTGGTTGAATGGGAACTTAACTACATGCAAGTTTGAACTGCATGTGGTATTAAGCTGCTCTGTGTTCAAATGAATGTTTGAGTTATTGGGACATAAAGGATGATGAGGATGTTTATGCTGCCTGCTGCAGAATGAATGAATCAATGAATGCGTTTTCAAAATGTATACAGAAATGTATGTATAAAAAGCGATTATTATCATTAAAACTGTGAAAAATGGAAAAACTCTTTGACATGTACATGTATATATACTGTTTATATGTATGTGTTTTATATTTCAATCAACCTAGAGAATGTCCTCTGGTGTGACTTGGAACTTTGAACATTTATATAAAAAAGATAAATAATTTTCATTTTCATCTATAATCATCGGCATTATTTCACAGATTTCTATTTCTATCAATTAAACTCCAGAAGTTAATGAAAATAACAACAAAAAAGTACTGACTAGTTCAATTTTGTCCCTAAATCCTAA
>OMKR01062499.1:0-10345 GCA_900302355.1 Cyttopsis rosea
ACCTCTTAAGCTTCAGTCCCATTTCTTGGGTTCCGAGTGAGATGGAGGTGTTGGAGTTTGGGCGGGTGGTGTGGGTCAGCAGTTGGTGCCACATACCTGTGCTACACCTTCAGAAAGCTGAGACCCTAAGGAATCATTTGAGATGCAGCTTGATACTATATGTCAATCTTTTCTATCAATTAAAAGGTAATAAACATTATATTTGTAATTGCGCCTGATAAAATTATTAATATTTTGAGTGTAAAGGGGCTTTAAACATTATCTTCATGCCTAATGATGCCATTCCCATGCTCACTTATGTGTGATCAGTTGCTGATCAAGTTGTGGGTTGATACCATTAATTACACAGCTTTGGTACACTTTCTAGCCATTTTTGACCACTCGAGAATGGGGAAAAATGGTCAAAAATCCCCTCAAAAGACCACCTGAAGACCTCATGACCTTGAGAAACACTTTAGAAAACTGTGATGCAGCATCAATAACTTTTGAAAATTGGAGATTTGTGCGAATTTGACAATTTTGACGATTGGATGACAAGCATTTCTTTGTGAAAATGCCCCAGAAAATCCCACTTATCTTCAATGTACCTGGACATCCCATACACTTTCCGAATGGTCTGGGTGTCTAGATTCTGGGTCTAGAGTTTCATGAGGTTCTGTGATTATCCTGGAGGTCACAATAGGTCATTTTATACAGCAAGGTCAAGTAAAACAAAAGACATGCTGTCATCATGTTACTATGAGGCCATATTTCATCCCACATAAATGCAATTGGGCAATTCTTGGATTCACAAGAGTCTCAGCTTTGTAGCAATACCCAATTTATACCATTCTATGACTGTTCCACAGTAGGTACCACAGTGTGCAGAAATAGGGAAAAGAAAAAAAGGCGAAAATAACACATTTTCACTGCATACAGAACCGGGGCTCTTTAGGACCCTGAAGCTAACTTAGCCTGTGTAGCTGTTTATCTCCAGTATGGCTGTAAAGGTGAGACTCTTGCGGTTCAAATGAGCCCAATTTCATTCAGATATCTTGATGTGAGAGGTCAAGGGACCCGCTTGAAAATAGTCAAGCCCATTTACATTTGTCAAAAAAGATCGCAGACTTTAGAGCGATTTTACGCTCGCTTCCCATCTTACCGGTGGCTTACAAACTGATCTCACAAGAGTTCGTCAAACACGGACTGCGCCGTGGAGCCGCCGGTGGGTCCGTGGACCTTAAGAGATTAAATTATTATTATTCTAAGTATTATCTTACTTCATGTTACAGTTTTAGTTTTTAGAATGCGTAGCGCCATTTAATCCTGGGCCAAACACCACAATCTATCCACCCAGTTTTTTAATATTATCTTACAAAGGCAGAATTGTTATTAAAAAATGAATCAAATAATAACTATGGGGATTTTTAACCAGTCAACTTTCTGTTGCTGCATTCTGGGTCCGTCTTTTCAAGAAGCCGTTTCTGCAATGGGAACACTTGGAAATGGAAATAAAACATTAGCAGCAGGAACATGTCGAGAGCAGCACTTGGAAGTGAAAATGGCTGACTGGTCGTGAAACGTATTAAGGAAATTATAGCATTTATTCAGGATAAATATCACTACCAGCTACCGAGGATAGATGGATCGCATATTTCGTGCGTTTCCTCCAAAGGCTTCTAACGTCGGAGGGGAAAATGCACTCCAAAGTCATGTTTAGTCTGGCCGGCTGCTGAAGTGTAAAAGCATAAAGCAAAGGTGGAAAATGTCAGAAGAGTTGGCTTTCTAAACTGTTGATGTTATTCAAACGGATGACTAGAGATCCCCCCCTTCCTCTTCAGCGCGCTGGATTCCAGGGTGGTATTGAGCTCCTCCACCGAGATCCACATACGGCTGCGGTGTCGTACCTGATTTACTCGCCGTGCAGAGATTTATTCCTTGAATAGTCATGTTGTGGTGGATTCAGATCTGAGGCCAGCGTTTTGCGCGTCATCGCTGCTTCGCCTCAAATACCCCCCAGTGTCACTGAATCTCCAGTTGCTGCTGAGCAATCTCTCCTCTCACCTCTGATCTTCCATCTTGATAACACTTCCCTGTCCCGCACGACTTTTTAGGCTGCGTTGTTGTACAGAAAGCTTTTTAAAAAATTACTATCAACCCAGCGCGTGATGATTTGTTTGACTAAGACAAAGAAATGCTTTTCCCAGCCAGAAGGACACTGTATAATAGCGCTGCATTTGGTGTTCGTATTTCAACTGTAAAGGAAAGGACAAGAATTTACAGTAAGGCAGGGTGATGGCTCTTCCCGTATACTGTAATCAGGCGTACATTTTGGCCAGGGTATTTCAATATGTGGACCATACGAGCATAACATCTGAGCAGAATTTATGTTTTGCCTCTAATTGCAATGAAATCCCTGGTTTGAAAGGAACAACTTTCTGCAGAAACATATTGATGCATTCACCATGCATGGTTTACGGCTTTTCGGTGCCAGTTTTGCTCACCACTACCACCTGCGGCCAGAAAATGCACAATGCACTTAGGTGTAATCTGAATGCTAATTACAATCTAATTACAATGCTAATTGGCAATCTGCGGCGTTGTGATCTGGTCTAGTGTGATGACAGACCTGTTTCTATGGTTACACGGAGACAATTTCACTGTATCCACCCCAAGAAAGGCCGTCGTCTTCCCCTGCAACAATATTTATTCAAGCCGCAGTATGAGTTGTTTTGCTGTTCCTTTATGGCCCTATTCAACTTGACCCTGAAGACCTCCCTATCCTAGTAGTATGTACTGTATATCTCTATATCTTAGTGAGCAAAATCAGATTTTGTGTACTGTGTGAATCCCTGCTTTTCCTCATAGCATAGCAGGATTCACGAATGCACTCGCTTTCAACCTCATGAAGGAAGCCAACTGTGCGGTAGGTTGACGCTTGGCAGAAATCTCCTAAATTCACTATTGAGGCATTGTCTGGCCCCACTGTCCTGCCAACTCCGCGGTTGGGTAACACACTTTCCACAGTAGCCTGGTCAAGCTGGCCAAAAGAAAAGAAGTCAGAGGAAAGAAGGGGTTCTCTTCTCAAGCTGTATTATCCACTGTTCTACTTCAATTTTGTCCCTGACTAGAGGCCACTTTTGGGTACATGTGTGGTTATTGATACACTGTCTCTGTTTAATCCCCTCAAATAGAGAGCATGCAATGTTGCATTCTTTAGTCTGATCAGATTAGGTTTTCTCACTTATAGTCAATGAATAGATCTTTAATGCACTTTAACCCTCCCTCCCCAACACTCACTTATTACTTCTTCACATATTTCTCTCTGAATCATGTAAGCCAAAACATTAGTATTATCTCTTCTTGCATGATCAAAGATGGACTTCAGGGACCTAACCCACCAAAACGCCCCAAGGTTCTGGAGAATACAGTCATGTCTTGGATATTATCCTAAACCGGTTTCTCATGTTGCATCCTTTAATGAGGCAAAGACACAATGGAGTCATGGGTGAGCTGTGCTCAACAAAGGGAACGCTACCTCATGTCGGTGCATATACGTCTCTCTATCTGAATACAGACCACAGTGTACGTGGCGAATTTGATTCCTCCCACTATTAGCACGGCTCTGGCTCCCAGGTCTCGGGCGAGAAAGCCAAGGTATGTGATTGAAGTCTGTGACCCTGTAACACGAGCCACCCACGCTTGTGGTAAACCGGCCCCGAATCCTGCGTGTACAGGAGCCCAACAGTGAGCGGCCCACGGTGGTGGTCCATAATGAGACGGCCGGCCGGAGGGCTGGGCGGCTCAGGTGGTGTCAGATCGTCTAGCAGGGCTTTAACTGTGACAGTGACTGAGAGCCGTCATCATTTTCTTTAAAATTGTTTTTACTGAAAGTCTTTGGTCGAGCCACCCTACTGAGATTTGTTGGAAAGGGAACCCTTCAGTTTCCTTGATGACACGCTGAGCTACCTAGCTGCAGTGTTTCACTCTGAGAAATTGCAATGAATGTTGAAAGTCACAAAAAGCAAGAACTGGACACAGCATCTTTCTGTGCCCAAACCTTTGAACCCAACCAATCCACAGCGAAAATAGTTAACCATACTCTTAATTAGGGCTCCTGGCGCACGTAGTTAGCACCTAGTTAGCACGTAGTAATTGTTTTTGTTCATGAAGTGATGACATCAGTAGTGTCTGGATGACATAGATCCCATGCATCCACAGAAAAGATGCTTAAAATTTGTATCGGGGGCGGTCCCGGCTGCATTCACTGAAACTCCGAAAACTAACTCGCCCTCTTGTTTATTTCTGTAAGATTTAAGATTAGATTGTTTGATTTATTGGATTAAGGGAATCTTCAAATTCGCTACTGAAGAATTATATAGCCTACAGCTATATTTGTTGAATTGTTTTCATTTGAACTGCAATGATGGTGCTCAGGAAGTTAGTGTTCAATGAAAAAATGGGGGGTATACAATATAAAGGAAAGTTCAGTCAAGTTCAGTCAAGGTTTGTAGCTATTCCCAAGCAGGAAGAGTCCGCAGTGTGAGATATCTCCGGTGGAGGACGTGCCAAAACCAGCTCTATGTTACACACAATGTTACACACATGCACAGCTGCACGCTTCCTCTTCTGTCTGGAGGCTCGTCACGAAATGATTGCACTCTGTGATTGGAGTGAAAAACATTACCTCAGTGTAAACATGCAAACATTACTTAAAGGATAGTTTTGTCATTTTTCAACCCAGGCCTTAATAAAATCTTGGTTATCATGTAGAACAACTGTTCATAGGACAACTTCGCTTTACTGCTGAAAAACCTTGAAAAGGAAACTTTTGAAAAGGAGATTAAACTTTTTAAGACCTTTCTTTAAACATTTGCCCCATTGGACTGCATTTTACCACAGCGAGAAGCTCCTGATTCAACAAGGGTGTGCTATGAACAGTTAAAGACAACATTTTTATAGGGCCTGGGTTGAAAAATAGCAAACCTATCCTATCCAAACCTCTCTACTTTACGGTTCCAGCTTGTCCGGTGTGCATTTTACCCTTTAACGCCAGCAAGTATGATAATACTGCAGTATTTGACAGGTTTAAGTCGATTTGACATCCTTGTTTCTGTCCCAAAGATAACCTGATGAGAGAAAGGCATTTCACAGAGAAATTCACTCAGTTGAGCAAGGTTTCTCTTATTTCCTTTGGATAGCTTTCCCGTAAAAGTAGTGCTGTTATCTGTACTTCGCTGGAATGAGTTTAGTGTTTAGGCTGCTGGCTCAGAGCAGAGCTTTGGAGTGGAAAGTGGGGAAATGGCTCAAGCATGCTACTTGAAAGCTTGTAATAGTAGATGATTAGATACACCAACTTCATCTCAGTTTACCAACAACATTCCTCTGTGGTGCACCTGAGGTGAGCCACCTTTCGCATTTGAGGAGTGACAGCACTTTGTCATGGCAGTTCCCATGTAGCTCCCATGTACAGGACTTCTGGCATTGGTTAGAAACATTTTGGGCCATTAATACCAAAGCCAGTGGGTCATTTTTTTATTGCTCCATTCAATAAAACGCTCAAAAGGGTTACATTCCTACAGTTGAACAGTGGATTTTAATGGCATATGTTTCAAGTTGCACTGAAGGTAAGCTCAAACTGCAACTATTAATCAACAGCTGCATTGCAGATTTTCTATTTGCAGTGACCCTGCAATTAATAAAAATTGGGTATTTGGGTATTGGGTACTTGACGACCATAACAAATAGATAAATACAGAGACACACACACACACAAACACAAAAAACCTAATACTTGGACTTTTCTTATCTCCCCTGGTCATTAGGAGGTGAAGGTCAAGTCCACAGGCAAGAGGGGCGTGTCTTTCCATGCTGTGACGGGGGCCGTTCAGGCTGGAATGTGTCCGTGGTCCCTTTGTTCCACCGTCAGAAGGCAGAAAAGAATAACCATGTGCTAATGGCAGGCGGTGCCAAATGAGCCCGTCACGCCCTAAAGGATGTCATTACGTTCTACAGAACTTTGACCGTGGGCGGGATAGGCTGAGCAGAGATGCCTATCGGCAACTGCATCTCAGCAAGGGGGTGAAGGGGGGCTGAGAGGGGAATTAGGGAGGGTGGTCAGGTCAGAGGGGAAAGCCAGATGATCGATATCGGGGCTTGGTTTTGTCTAGGAGGGATAGACGAGACACAGGAATGTGAATTTGTCTCGAGGAGCCCAGTGGGGGCACAGCGGCGGGCTGTAAAGAAGTGAATGGATCTAATCTTCAGTCTGAGATGGGCAGCTCTAGTAGAGAATAACATCCTGAAAAACACATTAGAATGGCATCTAAATCTAGAAAACAGTGTCTTATACTAAACAAACAGCTGTGGATGATGTGATGACTGATGAGAAGTTGATGACACCGGCTGCTGTCCCCTCGGGGGTTAACTTTCCAGCTCTCCAGGACGCGTTGGCCTCACGCTCATGTGAGGTAATCATTTGATGAAACAAACAAATCTTCGTTCTTTTATTTTTGCTTCACCTGCTTTAACAACGTCCCCCCTGCTCCCACACTAAGAAAGAGTAACCATCTTTGGAGACTCACTCCTTGCTCCATAAGTCATCCCTCACCTTGTTACTGAGATAAAAGAATTAAAGGTTTCCCACTGCAAATAAACCTGAGAGCTGAAATTATGATTGCAGTTTGCCAAGTGGATAAGTCTGGCTTATCATTACCAGGTATAAATATTGACATTTTAAATTCTGAAGCCTGTCCTCATTATAACCTAGTTTTCGGAAACTTGGCTCCCATCCTTGAACTCACATGCAGTCCCAGAAGGAGCCCTGTGAAGAACTCGACTTACGACTTATCAGCGTTAAAAAATAAAATAAAACCTACAACGGTCCGCCCTCGACTCCAACTGGAAGTGTTTTGGAGAACTCTGGAAGAGTTTTTCGCCCGTTTTCACAGGACGCCGTCCAAGTCTGCACAGGGGGACTTTTCACTGAAGTGTATTTCAGCATCAGGAAATATGTCGGTCATTCAGTAGTGCAAGAGTTTTTCTCCCATTTTCTCGACACAAATCCTTAGTCCTGAAGAAAGCTTTTTGCTGGAAGTATGTGTAAGTGGACGGTGTTAGGGAGATATTGGCCACCGACTTTGAGCCAAAAAGGATTTTATTTCTTTTTAAGTGTCTATATTTCACAATGACACGCATATGCGATTTTCATGCTGTTGACTCATACGTGAATGCGTTTATCGTTACTTTTGCGTGTCCCCTCGTGTACGGGTGCATTTCACCGTGATGGTGCTTTGACATTCTTCTATTCGCGTCTGCTTCTAGCAGGAGTTGCCGATTCCTACCGAGGAGCAGCTACTTCGCCTGTTGGACGAGTGCGAGCTGACGCAGGGCTGGAGCCCGGAGAGTCGGGACAGCGAGGGCATGAAGGCAAGGGACCCTGGAACGGACCCAGACGGCCCCCAAAACAGCACGCCTCACCTGTCTGAGGAGCTGCTGTCCCGGCTGCTGGGGGACCCCCACACCACCAGCTTCAGCACGCTGGACAACACGACCCTGGAGGAATAAGACCCAGTGCTTTTCTGTCCCAATCTGTACATTTCACACTTATTGTTATGGTTTTTATTATCTACACATCGTTAATCCACTGTGTTAAGAGGTAAATGATGTGCGATGTGAAAGGCCCAAATCAAGAAGCAGTGTAAAGCTGTGTTGTATATAATAAACTAATAGTATCATATAATACATTATAACAAGAACAGTAGTATAACAAAATGATAGTTCTGTTTTAAAATAGATTTATTTTTTATATTCCATAAATATTTCTTCCATTCGCAATAAACAGTCATTTAATCATTTTGTCAACTTATTTTTTTCATTAAGGACTGGGCAATAGATCAAGTTTTACAATGTGAACGACTGAACTACATGATGAAGAGAAGGTCTCCATCTCCACCGTGGAGAAAGATGGATTTATCTGTCGATGCTGAATACGGCCTTACCAGCCAAAGATCACCCACTTCGTCAAAGAGGCACGGGCTTAACGTTATATTTGGGAGAAAGTCGCAGAGCCTTGTTAGAATCTACCTCTGCTCTACAACCAAGGTTACCAGCTTTGTGGTTTTCTCGCCAAATACAGTAGTGCTAACTTTGAAAAGTCAGTCATCGGAAAAATTGTGAAATCTGCAGGCTGTGGCTTTTTTGGGGCCTAATTTGGAAGACTGTTAAAAGTAAGCACAATAAAACATGTCTGGTAATTATTAGTGTGCCTAACTGTAAGGCCGAATTACATATAATGTACAAGAGAGTACATTATAATGTACTTATAATGTTCATTATAAGTACGTTCTATATACACCTCATTGACTTTCACAACAACCAACAACCAACACAAATCTTTTTATTTTTTCATTTGTAAAATGGCTTACATTGTAATGGTAAAAATGGTCTACTTTGGAGTGAGTTTTGGCAGTGTTTAGGTTTATCTCCTTATTTTGTACATTTAAGGACATTTTATTGAGAACTGAGAGAGAGCGCCTGCCATATTTATTGGCATAAATATTTTGTTATTCTGATATCTGATTCCAGTGAAGAAGACGTTTATAATGCCAAACTATATAGCTGTACTGATTAATTGAAGTGGTTTAAAAAAAAAACATTAATTTATCAATAGAGGTAGAATAAGTCTCCTCAAACCTGGCCATACCTAAGGTTTAGGATTCGGAACTGGCATCAGTCGTGATAAGTGATATAGATCCATATCTAGTGTTGTTTGAATGTAGTACCTTTTAAAGACATTCTATTGCTTATGTTTGGCTGGACAGACATGGTCGCTGGACATTCCAGCCATTCCTGCCTCCATAGGTCTGCGTCAGAGTGGGATCAGATTCATTGAAATTGTGACCGGACCCGTTATGAGCTCCTCAGACCTCAGTGATTTATCATTTCGGGAGCCAGGATTACAACAACAAAAAAGAAATGCAGCGTGAAAACCCGAGGAGTTTGACATGGTTCCTATCTGCTCCCTCATGCAGTGCACCTGGCTGACCTCAGGCCAGGGCTCCCGTCCGCCCCCTCTCTCCTGGAACCAGGCTCCTATGGGCCCCGCGCTGTCCAGGTGAAGCGCCAAGGTCAAACCCCAACCAGGTCTCGTTGCCGTCGGTGACATCTGCAATACGCCATCTGTCCAAGAATGGACACGGCAACCGGAGACAGGTCTACAGAAGCGCACGCAGCCATTTGCTAAAATCAGGTCACCGCCTCAGACCGCCGGTGAAAGAGCAATGAATTTGATTATTGGAAAATATTTGACATTTCACAGTCTAACCTGCTCCCATGGAATTTGTAATGGACTTCTAGAAATATACACTTGGAGTTGGTGTCGACATTCCAGAACGTATGCGTGTAATTGGTGCAACGTGCTGCAGGTTTTAACAGGGTGTATGTACCGAATACATCCACTTTCTCAGTTAGAGTAATGGAAATAGGTTTGAGACTAATATATGGTCCACTAACCTCCATTCCACGAGGATGAGATCAGTTTTAATGTAAAGAGACCTGTCGTAAACTGTCTGGGATTTCCTGGCTGGAGTCTGTGCCGCGGGTCTGTTAGGCCAGCCTGGTAATTTTGGTCTTTACTGTTTTGTACATCAGCGTTTCTCTCTCGAGTTCGTCTTTCTGCTTCACTGGTTATTTCTAAGTTATTGTATAGGACCCAATCTTTTATTTTTGGGCATGACCTTTTCATTTCTTTTTAGGTATTTTTTCATTTTTATCTTTTATTTTAGATTTTTTTTTATTACATTTTTTAGGTTATATCTGTTATTTATCACTAGGTTTTGTGTATATTTCCATATCTTATCGTATACGGTTAGCTGTTTAACTGTATCCTGTTTTTGCATATATTGCTTTTTTAATTTTTTAAATTTTTTTAAATTTTATTATGTATTGAATTATTATTATTTTGCTCCTGTTTTGATGTGATCCTGCTAAGACAATTGCAATTTCCCTTCCGGGATGAAATCTATCTATCTATCTATCTATCTATCTATCTATCTATCTATCTATCTATCTATCTATCTATCTATCTATCTAGTATTATGTGTATCTATCTGTCTATCTATCTAGTATTATGTGTATCTATCTATCTATCTAGTATTATGTGTATCTATCTGTCTATCTATCTAGTATTATGTGTATCTATCTATCTATCTATCTATCTATCTAGTATTATGTGTATCTATCTATCTATCTATCTATCTATCTATCTATCTATCTATCTATCTAGTATTATGTGTATCTATCTATCTATCTATCTATCTATCTATCTATCTATCTAGTATTATGTGTATCTATCTGTCTATCTATC
>OMKR01062507.1:0-16722 GCA_900302355.1 Cyttopsis rosea
ATACGATGAAATGCCCCTTACTATGAGAGACATGTTCAGTTTGGATGTGATTGAAGATCCCTATCTAGATCCCTATCTAGATCCCTAACTAGATCCCTATCTAGATCCCTAACTAGATCCCTATCTAGATCCATAACTAGATCTCTAACTAGATCCCTATCAAGATCCATAACTAGATCTCTAACTAGATCCCTAACTAGATCCCTAACTAGATCCCTATCTAGATCCCTATCTAGATCTCTAACTAGATCTCTAACTAGATCCCTAACTAGATCCCTATCTAGATCTCTAACTAGATTACTTACTACAGGGGTGGCCAAACTTTTTTGGTTGTGGGCTACATACAGAAAAATATAAGGAGTCATGGGCCAAACAATATTAACCACAGGAGTTTCCAACCAGTTACACTGCAAGAAAAACTGTGTTTTTAGACCATAAAACCCCTGTGCCATCGAAAATTCAAAATAACTATAAGAAATAACAAAGAAAGAAGAAGTGCAATGTACATACAGTGCAATTTTAGAGACTATGTTCTCACGGGCCATATTCCATTTTATTTCTAAAATTCACGCCGGGCCACTTAAAAACGGTCAGCGGGCCGCAGTTGGCCCACAGGCCGTAGTTTGGCCATGCCTGACTTACTAGATCCCCATCTAGATCCCTATCTATTCATTTATTATGTATTCTATCGAGATCCCTATCGAGATCATATCTAGATCTCTAAGTAGATCACTTTCTAGATCCCTAACTACTAGACTCCTATCTAGTGTCCTTGAGCAAGACACTGAACCCCTAACTGTTCTCCAGGCCGTCATTGTAAATAATAATTTGTTCTTAATGACCTGCCTGGTTAAATAAATAAAAATAAATAATATAAACTTACTAGATCCCTAACTAGATCCTTGAAGATCCTTAACTAGATCCCTATTAGATCCCTATCTACAGTAGATCCATAACTAGATCCCTTGAAGATCCCATGGCCTTTGACCCTTGTCTCACTCCTCCGACCGTCCCCCACCCCTCAGCCTGTTTCTCACTCACACCCACTCATCTCTGCCACTTACCTAATTTTAACAGACCATTCAACTCATTAGTGTTTTATAAATGTTTAATATGATTTAACCATCATTTTGTTATGCGACTATATCAGTTTGCATTGTTTTTTTTATTGTTCCCATGTGGAAATTACTGACTGAGACTTTCTCAGTAGATAAGTCCATTAGGTTCATGTTGTTTATTTCCCAGGACAAACTCATCTGCATATTTCCCATTGCCCTCTGCATTAGTCACGAGAGTCAATATCAATTGATTTTGATTTATGCGCATCCCGCTCTTGATCTTCAAACACGGTTCATGTTATTTTCTTGCCAATTTGAAATTGAACTTGAAATGTCAAATATTCAATTTATTTCCTTAACAATTAGAAAATAATGAGCAGATATTTTATTTATTGGTGTGCGCAGAGATGCTCTGGTACTCAGTGCTGTTGGTCCCAGTGACTCCTCCTGCTCCCAGTCCTCCAGCAAAAGGGTAAAGGAGCTCTGGGTAACTAATTACAACTACCGGTACTCACACTGCTGCAATTGAGTATGTATTTCATTTTATGCCATTTTACCCTCCGTATCCATGTTCTTTATGCTTCTATATCATTTACATTACAAATTTAAACCATCAGCGATATATGGATTCTGAATGATCCAAATACTTGTCATCAGGTGGGATGTATTAATTCATGTCTATACATCTTGCAAACAGCTGTTCAGTACTAATGCTATGCGCTGCGATCTTCCCCTCTCTCTCTCCGGGGTTAACCTGCTAATTCATTTTAGTGCCTACTTCGCCTATTATTGAATTTCAACGTTTTTGTTCTCTTCTTTTTCTTTATTTCTTTATTTTTTTTTACAATTCTGATGATTAACAGTTGACTTTTGAATCTTGAGTAGTTTTTGAGCTCACTACTTTTTACTCATACTTTTATAATTTGTCTCATCAGCACCTTTTCTGCAGTTGGGTACCATATTAGTCAAGTAATCATACTTCTATTCCGACACGTGTTTTAAATACTCTTTCCATCTCTGCTAAACACTTCAGCATGCCATGACAAAAACAATAAGTAGTGATTGTCTTAATTTGATATCTATAAATCAGGGTGGTGTCATCCCCTCTGTAGCTAATTCTGCTTTAATCCAGGAGGATGAAAGGATTAGGCACACATTAAATGATTCAGCGACTCATCTCCTGCAGGATTACAGAAACATGTGTCTCCTGCGTCTTTATCGAAAATTGGCTCTGCATTCAAGCATTCACCAAGCATTATCTCAAATACCCTGGATAGCAAATTCAGCAACGTTCAGTTTTTCTGAAAAGACAGAATATGTATTCTCTGTGCCACGGTGGTCACTTCAAGCAAATCAAGCGATTTCATCTCTAAAGCCAAAGTATTCATTGGCTAATCATAATGATTGGATAAGAAAGGTTTGGATATTCAGGTTTATTCAACAATGTATGTGTTACATACATTTTGATCTCTGTAAACAGATCTATGACCATATTAAAATGAATATGGAATATCCTTTTTTTTTTTTACCAAAACAACAGACTGTAGGCACTTTTTGCACTTTTTCGACAGACATTCTTGCGATTTTTCTATCTGTATTTGAGCTCTTGTCCTTACACATAATATTGTGTGAAGTCTACATGTGTAGTCTTGCAGAATTCATCTCCTGTTTTCCTGCTTCTCAAATACATCTTTACTCACATTTAAAATTATGCAGTTGTATGAAAGGGTCTCGGAGTAAGATTGGTGTGTAAAATGTGGGTAGAAATGTTGAATCAATCAATGATTGGATGAATAGATTCCTAAACCTGTTTAGCCCAGTTCAGCCTTTCTGTGAGAAAGATGCCAAAATATTTACATGAAAATTGAAGGTGTGATTGCCAGATGATTGAATGGATGCTCCCATATGCATGTGTGTGGTTGTGTTCTCATTTGTGTGTCCCATGTCTACTGTAAAGCAAAGACTTTCAATGTCCATATGGAATGATTATTATTATTATTATTGTTATTATTATTATAACTGATACAACACAGTCACACTCATCTTTACAACACAGTTAAGTGTTTTTTTTCCCTATAGGACTAAATTATTCACGAGTCACAAGTTCTTCACCTGAGATCAAACAGGGCTGAAACTGTGTTTAACATAAGGTGTGTAGTGTTTTGGAATGGATCTAAACTTTAGATTGTTCTGACAGAATTCCGTGTGTGTGTGTGTGTGTGTGTGTGATAATTACAAGTGTTAAAAAATAGATGTAGATTCCCACCCATCCAATGTGAATTTTCTATTGAAGAAAGATGCTAAATAATTGATCTCTGCCTTTGCTTTCTCTCTGATGTGGTTACAAAGTGCTTCTTCTTAGTACATTCTTCTTATTTAATTACTCGATTCAATTAATACATTCTGCTACCTGATATATCTTATTGCGACAGGGTCTCATAAAATAAATACAGTAGAATGCTGGGTTTTTCCATTGTGGTGGCTTTCAGGACTCGAGACTCAATCTATATAAAGCAGTGGTGTGACAAGACACTGGTGACCTAATGATGCAGGAACGAATTGTACACAAGAGTGTGCAATTTGCACAGAGCATTGCAGTTTGCTGGAAATGGAAAAGGCAAGCGTATATAATTAAATAATACTTTCATGCACCGCTAGTTTTTCATATCCTTTTTGAAGTCTGGGGAGCTGGCATTTCCAGATTTCCTTTACTTTTAGATGTTAGAAATGTAATTTGAGGGGATATTTAGGAACCTGTTTCCTTCTATCTTACGTGTGTGTGTGTGTGTATTCATCCATCTGTGTTTGTGTTTGTGTGTGTTTATGCCCCTTAATATCTCTTTTATCTCGATCTAATTTAGTGTCTCTTACTCTGTGTTTTGGTGCTTTATTCTTTGTATCTGTCTTTTTATTGAGCTCTCCTTTGACTGATTACCTGGATGTGCGTGTGTGTACTGTACCCCTGTCTTCTCTCTCCTTTCTCTGCTCCTGCTCTTTATCTGTCTTTTGGTTAATCCACTTTATTGCTCTTTCCATCCATCTGATATGGTCAGTTTTCCTCTGTCCTCTCGCATTAATCGCTGCACCAGGTTAATGACAGGAGCAGACTTGCGAAAACACAGCATCTGTAAAAGCACAAAAACACACTTTTAGACAGCTCTTTTGAAAAAAATATGTTTTTTCTTTTCACCCTTTTCATGTAAATGGCAGAAAGAGAACATTCTATAGAACATAACCTCAAACAGGCCTTTGTACAATTATTAGTAAATTACAGTATCACATTAACATTGAGCTAAATTGTATAATGGAAAATATATTCTTAAAGGTGCAGTGTGTAGAATTTAGCGACCACTAGCAGTGAGGTTGGTAATTGCAACCAACTGAATTCCCCTGTGGCGGTGCACAATGGCGGCGCCCGTGGAGGAGAATCTACAGTGGCTGCGAGAAACGCGAAAGTCCCTCTCTAGAGCTGTGTTTGGTTTGTCCTTTCTGGGCTACTGTAGAAACATGGCGGTGCAACAGATATAAACGGCTCATTCTAAGTTAACGAAAACACGATTATACACAAATTAAAACATCCTTATGAATATTATATTCCATATTCCATTTCATTTCTGCCAAGTCTGTTCTGCAAAATGCCACTAATTCTACACACTGCACCTTTAAAACATCACTAATCACATCACCCAACCAGCAACCAACAACCAGTTCGAGCTGGACGACGACAGGTTTATGGTGCTTTTCCCCTTGAACTGTGGCTTCACCATGTTGGCGGCTGTGTTGCAAGGCCTCCCTGAAATAAAAATATGATATAAATAGTTTAATGAAGGTGTCCGCTATTCGAAACAATCCTGTTGTTTTCCACAGAACACCGTGGACGTTAGTCACTGAACAAGTGACGTCTTAACTGAAGACCCGCCTTGATGAGAGGACTGACAGATTGCTTTTTCTACTTTGAAATTTGTCCCCAAAAGAGCGTGGTGACATGTAAATGTATATGCAATACACTGGGGGCACTGTCATGTTTATTGCATTTAAATATTGTCCACAGCAGTGGAAGTCATTGAAAATAAAATGTCAAATTGCATTTTAATTTTAATTGTGATTTCAATATTGCTTTCATAAATGGAAAATGAAGTTACATTGTTTATATTGCATTTAAATTTTCTAATTTGAATTGACTTTTGAATATTGTCCACTGTACAGTTACACTATACAAATACAAATGTCAAACAGCTTTTCCATATTCATTTCAATATGGTCATAGAACGCCCATACGAGCATGTGAAAATGCAAATGAAAATTGGATTATTGCATTTTCATTTTGACTCAAATAACACACATACATATGTGGAAATTTATAATTATTTTATAATTAATAATAATTATATAATTTATAATTGCATTTTCATTTTCAAGTTTACATTTTCATTTTAATTTAGTCCCCTATGGGCTTTCATACAATTCATTTATATTATTAAGTTACATTTTCTACTGCAGTCACTACTGCATCATCTACTGTTTAAAACAAGCACAAAGCCAGCAGGGAGGATGAAGAATCAGTTACGGCAGAAAATGGTATAAACATCATTCAGTCTGAAGGAGCCACTATTATGAATTTCAAGCTCTTCAAAAATAGTTGAAGGCGTCCCACAAGGGTCTATATTACTGTTTGATTTCTATACATAGGTAATATTTACTTCCAAACTTAACACTGTAATATGCATAACTATGCTGATGACACAATCTTGTATGTGACCAACATCACACCTAATTAGGCTTTCTCCTGGTTACAGTCTGTTTAATAAGCTCCAGAAGTCCTTAATTAATCTTAGATTTATCTTAAATTCTAAAAAACGCTCCCTTTCCCATCCATGCTCATAATAGTGAATTTAAATTGTACCATTCTATGAAAACTTTGGAATTTGGGGACATATGTCCATGTTGCCCCCAGAATGGACTCCATGGGCTCCACCCTGAAACCATTAGATGCAGTTTAGCGTAGTGCT
The DNA here is from genome assembly GCA_900302355.1 of Cyttopsis rosea. Taxonomy (NCBI): domain Eukaryota; kingdom Metazoa; phylum Chordata; class Actinopteri; order Zeiformes; family Parazenidae; genus Cyttopsis; species Cyttopsis rosea. The sequence goes on from OMKR01062507.1 coordinate 6,068, forward strand.
ACTGTATTCGATTCATCACTCAGTTGTATGAAAAATGTTGGATGGTCATCATTAACATCTAGAAGGATTCTACACATTATTATTTTTATGTACAACGCCTTGCTATCAAAATTGTCATTATCTAACATATCTAACATTTCGGCTTACTGCTGGAAAGCACTGCAAAGAATCTTTAAAATGGAATCACTCTGGATGATTTTGAATTGCTGATATTTTTAACAGATGCGTTAAAGGGTCTGTGTTGCGTGAACATAATTTAACGTGTAACTTAATTGGGTTGTTTGTGTTTTTATATACTGTATGTCATTTGTTCTCAGGTCTCATAAGCCCCTTTTACACAGCCTATCCAAGCCGGCACAGTTGCGCCTTTATTCCGCATCGCTGCCTCTGTATAAAAGGTACAGAGATGGAATGGGGGGGCAGAGTTGACCCGCCTCTGTACCGGCAGCGGAGGTAGTGACAGAGGTGAAACGGAGCCGGAACGCCGCCTGTATAAAAGGGACATTTTTCATTGGTCGGAGGAAAAAAATACTCGGGAGCTGCGCCTTGTCACAGCGCTGCAGATACTGTATTCCTCCAAAGTTCCAATAATTATTATTTATTTGTTTGTTTGTTTGTTTATAATATTTTTTAATGCTCAAATTTAGAACTAGGTGGGGGGGGCATTACACACATCCTTTACGGGGTTCCGTATGGAGTTCCGGACGCAAGAACCCTAACCCAATGTTATTAAATCAGTGATCATTTTCAACCTGTCCTAATAATAAATAAAATATTAAAATATAATATAAGCCGCGATATAGACGGGCCGTCTTTGCGGCATTATTGCGGGATCTCTGTGTAAAAGGGGCTATCGACTAAGTAAAGCTTTCATGAAATATGTTTTGGGTTGTTCCTCATACTTCCTTCTCCTCCTCTCAGCTCTGTGTACAGAAGAATGCGCCCATGGACGCTGTGTGTCTCCTGACACTTGCCAGTGTGAGCCTGGCTGGGGAGGGCTGGACTGCTCCAGTGGTGAGTACGCATTATCTGATCTGTGTGATCTGTGTCCTCTGTGTCCTTCACTAACATTCTGTTAAAAAAAAAATGTAAGTGCCCAAAATGTATGTTTTCATGTTGGGCTTTTATTTACAAGGTCATCATTTGATATTGGCCTTGGAGTCGCAAACATGTGAGCCATGGAAATGAGGCCTACTATCTTGTAGTTAAATATTTTTTGCACTCACACTATCTTCTAACTTATTATCTTACTGCCCTTTATTCTTAATATACAAAGGCTTCTGTTTGCATTGCACAATTTCTGTTTGATTCTATTTTTAGTAGTGTGAAGCACATTGTAACCGTGGTTCAAAAAGTTCTATCTACATAAAGTTACTTACATTGGTAGGTATGTACTGTATATTCGGTTTAACTTATTATATATATTTTCTAAGTAAACAGTTCAGTAGATCAGAAGTTATGTGAAATTATGTCCTTGAGGCTAGTAATCGTGTAACACCGTAACCATGTAATATTCAGAGTTATCACATGTGAAATAGCTGATACAGGTGAGGTTTTGTAATGGTTAGGGTTCGACCAGTATATTTTTCTTCAGGGCTGATGCCAGTACCAATTAATTTTAATTAGGAGCGATCGACAACCATTATTTGGGAAAACCTGGTTTCAAACTACAATTATGCCAACACTTGTTTTTGTGCTTATTATTTTTGAAATGATTTTTTTTTTTGGTCTGGCACATCAAGTCATCTGCTTGGTCGTTAATTCATTTTTCTGTGTTGGTTTGTCTTGTAATAACTACATAATCCTGTGGTTCTCAATCACCGGTCCCAGACCCCAGACCAGTTCATGGAATATTGGCTACCGGCCTGCAGAGTTTGTGCAATGGTTTTATGGTGCGTTAGTTTGCTGCCCATATTAAAATGTCAGAGTGCCAAAATAGTCAAGTGCCTGGCCTACTTTGGCATTGAGTCTCCCTGCACTGGTGCTTGCCAATTGAGAGTCCGAATTTAACATCATACCCCTATCGCAGCATGTCATTAATGCTGACATTCAATCTCTATTCTGCTGTTCATAAGGGTTTATCTGTTAATATCAGTTAAGAAAACAATAGATTTTCTGCTTATCTTTGAGGGTTGATGTGGTGTCACTAAAGTGGGACAGCGCTGCCTTCTCTTTGTCCGTCGGCCTGATTGTATTGATAGATAGATAGATTGATCTGAGGGAATATTTTCATCACACATCACAAGACATCTCTTTGTGTCCAAACCAATAAATCACTAGCCTTTATGTTCTGTGGAATTTTGAAGTTATGTTACCAAGAGTTTTGTAGCATTAGTATGCTATGACAAACTGCCAAATAAGCATTTTGATTATTTCCAGTGTTGATTGGCTATTTACTCTTCATTCAGCCAATTCGATAATCCTTCAGGTAGGGTATTCATTCAGACAACAAAAAACACCCCCATCTGCAAGCATATCAGTTAAAATTATCATTAAAAATTTACAAAAATGGCTTGTTTGTGGTTGTCGCTGCTGTTCTAAAAAGCTGAGCTCGGCTGAAAATGCGGATCTCACATCTAGACGGCAGGAGGAGGAGGAGGAGTGCTTGGGAGTGTTAAATGTTGTATGCAAATGTACTTGGCAAACTAAAGTTGTTCTTGGTTCTTTTAAATAAGAAAAATGTTTGTGTTTGTCCGAGTCTCAGGTGAACAGACCCTTTGCTCCCCTTTGTTATAGCTGTGCTCCAGTCTCCTGCTGTTTACCTGTTCTGTCGTTGCTCTGGGGCCAGGGGAGCGATGCCAACAGCCTGAGACCCCAGTCTGGTAAACCTACCACCTGTTAGACTGAGAAGCGGGCTTGTCACAAGGACCGAGGCGCTAACGCAACAAAGCGTTTTCTGTGATTCAAATGTCACATTATCTCCTCTGTGCTCTGAGTGAAGGACACGGCGAGGACACAGAAGCAACGAAAGATGGATACCCACAGGGTTGTCCTTTTATGTTGTCTTCGAGGTAACAGGATTAGCTCACAAGGCAGAGAGTGTAAGCCTCCTGCTGTCTTCTTCTCCAAACTCAACTTAGTCCAGTTAGAGGGGAACTCGGTTGGTATGCCAAGCAACCTAAACAGCTTGGAGAGGAGTGAGTCAAGGCAGTGAGAGCAAAATAATAGAGGAAGTGGAGGGGAAAGTTAACTGGCGGAAGAACAATAGAGGAAACTTAAAGTACTCTCACACTGTCCAGGTACCTCAGTAATGATAGCGCTTAGCGGTGGATATATAACTGGCAATTAGGTCTGTACCCGAATTTTGTCAGTCGAATCGGACTCGGCTGTTCAATATGAGCAGCTTTTTTATTTCAGAGTTCCCGTAAACGCAGCATCACTTCCGAAATGAATAACAGTTTTCCGAGTTCCCGAGAACGCAGCATCGCTTCATGCCTTGGAGCGCTTTCAAATTAAAAATAAAAATGCTAAAATGGGTCGCCGACTGACAACATTTTTTAAAAAGAAGAAACAAAAGACTGCTCAACTTGAAGAATCTCAGTCGACTGACGGGTCTGGACAGATGATTCGACTTGTCGACTTTCAGGGGGCAGCCCTACTGGCAATCAACAATTTTTGTGGCAGCCGTCTTACTCAAAGGTGGCTGAATTCTAATTTAGCACGATAATAAACCAAACAACTTACAGCTGCATGTTGTCATGTTGAACCACATACAGACCCTGGAAAAAATTATGGAATCAGCATACTTAGAGGATGTTCATCCAGCTTTTTTACTTCATAGCAAATAAACAAATCACAGATCTGACACAAAACTAATTTTGTTTAATAGCTGAAAATTCTGGCTTCATGAAACATATCTCAAATAAATTAGATTAAAATATTTTAATTAATGACATACTTTATTCCAGATCAAGTAGAGGAAAAAAATATGGAATCACTCAATGTTGAGTAGAACTTTTTGGAATCACTTTGTAATTTGTATTTCTAAAACAAATACCAGCACAAGTCTGAATATGCAAATTAGTCTGCAGTTAAAAGGAAGTGTTTGCAGACCTTAACGAGCTGCTGGACTTGACTAATTGAAGGGAAACATGGCTCCAAGAAGAGAGCTGTCAATTGAAGCAATGGAAAGGATTATCAAACTCCTTCAAGAAGGAAATCCAACACGCTGTGTGGCAAAATATATTGGTTGTTCCCAGTCAGCTGTGTCTAAAATGTGATGTAAGTATAAACAAAATGGGAAGGTTATAAAAGGAAAACATACAGGTAGACCATGGAAGACGTCAAAGCGTCAGGATAGAAAACTTTCAAAGCAATATGCCTTGAAAATTGAAAATGCACAACAATACAAAGAAAAAGTGTGCTGATTCCATAATTGTTGCCAGGGGTTGTATATGCAATGCCTCCCTTGTGCATATTGACAATGGCATGGCATTTTAACACTTTAATGCACATTCAGAGTTCAGAGTTTTGCAAGTTGTTGACATGGCTTGTCATGACAGGTCGTGTAATTGTACTTTGAATGTAAAAAAGAGGATTTTCACTTAAGGAGTTAAAAATATATGAAAACAAGTAGGAACACAGTACAGTAGCGGCCCAGATAAACTATTTAAAAAGAGCCAGGGGGGGATTTTATACACTACATGAAAATAAGTGTTTTTGTTTTTAGTAGAGGAAATTGTTTCATTGTGTTCTCTGGATTCCCTGGGGAATATTAAATATCAGCACTTTGAATTATTCTGCCTTATTCAGCTCTCTTGGAGAAGTTGAGTAGAGAGCTAGAGAAACCTCCACCTTCTGACTCTTCAGTCGTACCCGGGGACTTTGGTGGGGGCTCTGGGACTCATATTGAAGTCTGGGAAACCTGGAGGGGCGAGTTAAAGTTTCTCCGTAACAACACCATGTTCACCTTTAAGATTGCTAATAAGTCTATGTAGCACTGTGACCACCTTGGGCCAAAGGCCGATGCTTCACTTTGTGGTAATTTCACTAGATATGAGGCACAATGTTGACCCTCAGGGTAAAGAGAAGAGCGACACTCATCTAACCACCAACTTGTGGAGATACTGTATAGGGGGTGGAGGGGGAAGCTGCCGGACAGACTTGCAGTAGTGAAGGTTTGCTGTGAACACATTGACTGTTCAGAATGATTTAAACTCTCATTCAACTCTGACAGAGGTCCTCTCGCCTCCCATAGGGGGTTCAGAACTTGTCCAGGATGTCCAAAAGCTTGTATGACTTTTCATGACAGCATCCCAGTGAGGGGGACTGTTGCCAGGCCCTTTCGGTTGGTGTGGGGACTTCTTATTAAGCGACATGTACTAATCAATTACTATAATTATTATAGATTAGGAATCTATCTTTAAAAAACATTGTTAACATTCAGCTCATTGAATATCTTCAATCAAAAGGTTTTTAAGCAGGCATTGCTATATGAAAGGATGGGACATTGCGCAGCCTCCAGAATTTAGGACAAAAATTGCGGGGGGGAAAAAAACAAGAATTACAGCAGGTGGTAGTGTAGCAGCCTTAGTTTCTTTCTTTAGGAATCTGAATTCGGAATTGAAAGTTCGGTGGTCGGTGGTACTGTTGTCACTGCTTAGGGGAATACGTGTTTTCTATTACCTTTCGACCTCGTCCTGTTATGATGCATGCCGCTGTCACGCTCCAAGGCGTTAGTATTTGTTTACTCGGGTCCACGCGAACACCTCGAGCCTTAATCCAAATCAGATTGAGGCGATGAATGCATCTGGATTCAGGACTGCTTGCCCCTGCGAGGCAGACAGGACGGCCATCTCCACCTCGCCCGGCTCCCCTGCTGCTGCATATGAAGATGTAATCTATTACCCGCCAGCTCATCGGTTGGTCACATGGGTTTGGAAGACGCGGAGATGAGACGTTATTTTTATACTTTTGCTGTAGCCCGATATTGACAGTGGAATTCAGTGATTCTGAGTAATAGTTATAGACTATTAATTTGTCAGAGAGAAGCAGTTTTTAGTTTTTTTCCCTTCTTCTTCTTTCCGTGTCTGTGAGCGTAGAGGGAATTAAACCAAAGCTCCAAACTCTGACGAGCATGTACAGCTTTACTTTCCATTCATTTAAAACTTGACAAACATTGTGCTATAGCCTCCATTTGTCGTCAAGGAAACCGACAATGCTACAGGAACGCCAATGTTTCCGAATTATTTCATTTAATGAACCTCTCGAAGCTTTCAATCCGGCTGAGAGTTCCTTTTCGGGTTGCCGGTGCTCTTAACGGTGGAGTGCAAATACAGTACAGAGATAAACCTTCTCACAGCTTGTTGCCATGAATAATGTCTATATTCTTTTGTATTTATTTACCGATTCCAAAAACCTTTTAAATCGTACTCAATGTGGGGATCTGGCACGGTTCAGTTATCCTCTATTCAATTCATTGCGTCCGTTCAAACCGTTTCCAAGATGTCTTTTTGCACAGTTACCACAGTTATGTCACAGTAGACCAGTCGGACCCAAGCGAACATGATGATGATGATTGTGATGTCTGTCGGTTGCTTTATTTACTGTATTTAGTTTTTAGCGTTGGCCGTGAGCTGACATGACAGCGTGTGAAGGTGACATTGTCCAGATCGCTGAGCTGACAACATGGATGCCCACATCTCCGCTGAGGCCTGACACGCCATTTATCAGAGCCGATATAGACAATGTGCGCGCATACATACATGAGAAAATACACACACAAGTACACACACACGCACACACACATGTGCACGCACACACATACACACGCACACGCACGCACGCACACACAGACACACACAGGACGTTAGCAGGACAAGCAGACACACATGCCCACGCCAATGTAATCACACCCTTCAGCGTGCCTTGTCCACAGTGATGTATTTCTCTGCCTTTCCTCCCGTCGGGTTCTCTTGGTTCCGTGGAAGTGGGTTGGCCTCTAAGCTGCGCTGCTGGCACTCACGGCTGGAAAAGCCTGTCAAGGTGTGCAGGAGCAGAATGCATTTTGTGTTTCTCCTCAAATGTTCTTTTCTCTCTCTGCTGCACGGGTGTGTATGTGTCTGTGTGCATTACACACATGAGCGCATGACACCAGCGGTTAACAATCTATTATTTAACAGCTCCTTGTGATAAATTTGAACAATTGCTTAATGCACTTGTTAGGGGGGCGAGAGGTAAGAGTTAAACATAGACAGGTTTTTTTTTTAAACAAGACAGGAGAAGAACAAAGAACAAATGATGCACAGGGCAATATAGGGAGGAAGGGTGATGTAGAGCAGTGGTTCTCAAACTTTTTTCAATAATGTACCCTCTTTTTTTTTTCAACCCCTGACCAGCGCAAAACTTTTTTGGTAAAAAAAAAAGAAATGCTGAAAACACTTAAATGCTACATTTCAAATGTTGAGAATCCATCACTAAATTCATGGCAAACCATTTTTTTGTCATCATGCAATAACACTAAGACGGCATTGTAGTTGCATTGAACTGCGTCTTTTTGATAAGTTGCACTTACAATTTAGTGAGAAACATGGGCTTGTGCTTCACTGAGGATCTTTGTCATTCTTGGTGGTAGGGAGGCGACTGCAGTGATCAAACTCTTTTCTAGGCACAGTCTGTTTCTTTGCTTTGTTTTGATCAGTCATTGCAGAAAAGGAGGCCTTTCCCAGCTCAGGGTGCCTCCTTCTTCACACACACCCAAAACTGTGTGAGAGTGGATGTGTCAAACTTCATCTGTAGGACACGGTCAGATGACAGATCCAAGAGTTTTTCCTGATGACTGACAGGAGGCTTTCTTCTGTTTGCTTCAGACAAGAGAAATGGGTTTCTCACCCAATCCAGCTGTGCAGATTTCTCCTCCATGTCAGGGAAGTAAGCATTAAAACCACCAATCAAGTTGGCCAAATGTCCCTCTTTGATTGACTTCACTGGAGCTCTCTCCGCATCCTCACTGGAGAGGAAAGCATCCACCTGAGGAAAGCAGGTGAAATCCCCCTCTGCACATGCCCTTTTCCACAGCTCTGCTTTCCAGGAAGGTCCGATGATGTCATTCTGCATAATAATTAGCCATGTGCTTTGATGGAAGATTTTTTAAAATAAAAGTTTATGGATATAGGCTTATGCTATTGTATTTCATTTGATAAAGAGAGCTTTTAATAAATGTATAAACAATGGTAATAAAAGTCTCTAAGGCAACAACGTTTTGCCTTTGAAGTCATTATTATTATTATTATTATTATTATTATTATTATTATTGTTATTATGCATTTATTTATTTTTTAAATAGAGGGCTCTGGTCTGGTCTGGTCTGGTCTTGTGAGCATCCACCTCTAGTTGAGAGTGAGTAAAGGTGAGCAAGTAAGCGACAGATGGCTGATGGAGGACAGAGGCAGATTTCCATTTGTCCAATAATATTGCCATTTATTTACAATTCATTCCGATGTACTGGAGATAAACAAAAAATGTAAATGAATAATTAGGAAATATCCTAAACATACATTCCAAACAATCTCAAATCTCAAATTTATCTTTCTTTTATCTGCCCATTGTTCGAGCTGAATCTTCAATTGAAGTACATGGCTAATTATTATGCAGGATGATGTCATCGGAACTTCCTGGGTGCAGTGGAGGGAAGTGTCCGACCTTGTGGTTGGATATTACAATTCTTCTTCCATTTCGGAGCAATGGGCCTTCGCAGCAATGGGCCATTTTTTGGGGCTTTTTCGGGGTTTCGGAATGAGGTCGGCGGCGGCCGTTGGAACAATGGCATGGCACCGTTAACGCATTGATAATAGGAATGTTGAATATAAAATATGGTTTATCGAACTTACATTTACATTTTTTTATTGAACTAATTATAGTATAATTATTTTAGGAATTTTGCATGACTGATATTTTTTATATTAACTTTTTTTTTTTATCTCACGTACCGCTTGCAGTACTCCAAAGTACCCCTAGGGGTACGTGTACCCCCATTTGAGAAACACTGATGTAGAGGAGGACTTTAAAGGACCGGTGTCAAGTTGAGTTTTAGCCCGTTTCCTAGTCAGCACACATTCTTCATTTCCTCAGACAATTCTCCTGATGATAGCTCACAATTTTTGATTTTCGGGTTTTGGAAAATTTTAACAATTTGGTGAGAAATCTGATTTAAAATTAATTTGCCAGATATTATTTTTGTTCCATTCAATTTGAAAAGGTGGATAGTAGTAATAGTAAAGTAATAGTATAGTATTTGGTATGGTCCTTTAAACATTTGTTTAAAATAAATAATTCCTGAAGCATTCCTGAATCAAGAGTTTCTTTGTATGACATAATCTCTCAAGTCACTCAAATATATGAGAAACATTCAAACTAGAGGGTAAATGAGACAACATCATTTGTGTAATTGTTGATGTTGCTTCACAGCGTTAGTTCTGTCTCCGAATCCGTTGTGAGGGTCATTTGACCACCGCCGCCCAAAATTAACCTGCCCACACACTTGTTTGAATCTCTGTATGTCAGCGTTTTATCCAAAGTGGTCTTCTTCACTTATTTATGGCAATGCTTAGCAATGCTAAATTCAAAGGAGCTTCAGTGTCAGTGAGTGGGCAATTTCTGAGGGTAGTTTGATCTTGATCTTTTTTTTGTCATTTTTTTCAGCATTAGTTATTTAGAAGCTAAAACACTTAACACAGCACTTCTTGACCTTCAAGTCCACCGTTAACGATCAGACATCACAGATCAATCAGCCGTTTCACTGTAGTGTCAAAAAAAAGCTCATAATTATGTTTCCAATGAGCACTGTCACTAATCTGGATGGACTGGTCAAAATGTTAAAATCTGTCAAGATTTTAACATTTTGACCAGTCCATCCATTTGCATGATCATGCCGCACTTGCATGATCATTCATTGAAATCACACATAAATCGTTAATGAGATGAACCTCGTTCACTGGGTTTTAAATGCAGCTTCAGGCACAGAGGTTAATGTGGAATTCCTCAAAACTTCTTCGTCCACACCACCAATGTAAAAAAAATTATAATAATAAAAACAAACAGGACGAGATTTTCTCCAAAAATATGTTACTGTAACTAATGCTTGTAGAAAGCGAGGAGCACATTACGTTTTTATCTTTTTGGTTCAGAACATGCACAACACATTTACTGTGGGTCGGTACAGTATGTGCTGTGACTAATCCTTCCCATTAACAATAAAGCTCAGAGGTGAAGTTACGGAGCGGAGGCTGAATGTGACCTTGGTTATTTCTGTTGCCATGACAACCCAGATAGATAGATAGATACTGTAGATAGATAGATAGATGGATAGATAGATACTGTAGATAGATATATAGATAGATAGATAGATAGATAGATAGATACTGTAGATAGATATATAGATATAGATAGATAGATAGGTACTGTAGAAAGATAGATCGATAGATAGATACTGTAGATAGATATATATATATAGATAGATAGATAGATACTGTAGATAGATAGATATATACAGTAGATAGATAAATAGATGGATAGATGGATAGATACTGTAGATAGATATATATATATAGATAGATAGATAGATACTGTAGATATATATATATATATAGATAGATAGATAGATACTGTAGATATATAGATAGATAGATAGATAGATACGGTAGATAGATAGGTAGATA